>JAKCPI010008050.1:0-68066 GCA_023213315.1 Euborellia annulipes
TTTATTTAATAAAAAGTTTTAAATAATACATCAAATAAAAAAATTATTTAAAAATATTTAATTTTTCTAACATTTTTAAATTTAGGCATATAATAAAAAATAAACTTTTTTCAGATGTCGGAAAAAGAAATATTTTAAAATTGTCGATTTTTTTTTTTTAATAGGTCCCTGCCCGCCCCAGGGCCGGAACTACGAGATTTTTTATAGGGACAAAATTTAATTTGGCGCCCCCTCAAAATTTTCTATACAAAATTCTTTTTTTTAGTATTTTTTTAGTAAATCTTTCTTTAATTGCCGCCCCCTGATATCTGCCGCCCGGGGCACATGCACCCACTGCCCCCCCCCCCCCCTAGATCCGGCCCTGGCCCGCCCTATTTCATTTGCATGCCCGTCCTCCCGAATCAGTTTATTAAAGTGAAATTTAGACTTGCTTCCTGCCCGTAATTTTTTCATGGCCTTCAAAACCCACAGGCCGGGCAGGGCGAATACTCTAATTTTAAACTTGATTCAGCGAATTTTCATTTGGGCAAAAACCATATGGGCTTTAAAATTTAGGGGAAAACTATTGATCATGTCCCGAGACGCCGCCCGCCAGGGCCAAGTTGGGAACGGCGCGGCGAAGCCGCGCCTTTCCAACTTGTATTATAATAAAGCTGAAAAGTCGTTTTTTGATTAAGGTACTTCTAGACCACCTAGAGATATGGGGTTTTTTGCATTCGATTCAGAATCCTCTAAAACCAAATAGAAAAATCCAAAATCTTAAAAAAGTTGTACCACTTTTTTTTAAGAGGGGAAAAACTCATTTTTTCGATGTTTTTTCAAAAATTTCACGATATTTTTTCATTTTTTCACTCATATCTTCTAAACGGTTAAAGACATCTTCAATATCTGAATTAGTCAATAATCTGCATCAAATTTTGAAAATGACAAACCTCTTTTAACTATTTTTGAGGTTTGTTTACACATATAAATAATTCGTGGAAAAAGAACCTCATTTTTGATGATTTTGCCGCGGCTTCAGTTCATTTTCATTGTTTTTTTGCTTCAGTATTTATTGTCCAATTTCAATAATTTTTTTTGCGAAATGTTCCTCACATCCTATACTTTAAGTCAGGTAAATTTCATTTTTTTTCATCAACCCCTTCTATTTAATTTTCAAGTGTTAAAAAAAATAACACGAAAATTTTCATTTTTTGAGATGGTTTTTAAACATCTGTGTCTTTAGACAAGCTAGACAATTGCGGTTTTTTTTATTTGATTCAGTACCATCTGCTGACGACTAGAAAAATCCAAAATCATGAAAAAGTTATACCCCCTTTTTTTAAATTACAAAAAACTCATTTTTAGCCGATTATTTTTTTACATTTTTGCCTATATTTTTTGAATGATAAGAGATATCTTCAATCTCATATTTTTGTATTTTTCTACATTAAATTTGGAAAAGAATGAGACCCTTTGCACTATTCTAAGGCATTGTTTAGCGGCTGTGCAACTTTTGGCGTGTGATACAAAATTTTTTTTTTATTAATTTTTTTCATATTCATGGCCATATTTTTTAAACTATTATCAATGTCTTAGATATGATTTATTTTTTCTAATCTACATTAAATTTCCTTTAAAAGGAGCCCAGTTTGGACCTGATAAGCCTCTATTTAAGTTCTTTAAACTTTTTCTAAAAATGGAAGAAATTTTTATTTTTTGTTTGTTTGTTTGAAGAGTTTCTTTCAATTTTCGGCTATATTTTTTGAATGGTAAGAGATATCTTCAATCTCATAATTTTGTATTATTCTACATTAAATTTGGAAACAAAGGAGCCACATTACAGCATTCTCAGACATGGTTTAGTATACTATATATTCGTCACTCACGAGACAAACTTTTAAGTAGATATTTTTTTTCCGAGATATTTGTATACAATTTTAGCTATATCTTTTTAATAGTAAAAGATATCTTGGATATCCAAAGGTTTTCACATTCTAGATTAAATTTTGTAAAAAATGAATACCATTTCATTTAATTCAGACATTGTTCAGGGTATTCAAAACCACTTCAAAAATGTAAGAAATTTTTTTTTGTTTGATTGCTCTGAATGATCCACATTGCAGTATTCTCAGGCATGGGTTAGTATCTAAAATGAACGAAATTATAGATTATTTCAATTTTTTCTTTAGATGACTTCAAAACATAGCAAAAAAATCATTTTCAATTCATTCCCTCATAGAGCCTTCCACGACCACAACATTTCATTTGGCTCATATTCTTATTTTTTTTTACTTAGCGCCGGGTATTTTTACCATTCTTCAGACCCGGAAATTTTTCAAACCCTCCCGTACCGACGAAAATTTAGTGAATGAATGAATGAATGTCTAGGAATTTTTTTTTTTAAACATTCACACTTTTTTCTCATTCACACAGTCTTTTCGGCAACTTAGGCCATTTAAGACGATGTATGATACCCCTGAATCATACATTGTATAAAATTTCTTTTATTTAATAAAAAGTTTTAAATAATACATCAAATAAAAAAAAAATTATTTAAAAATATTTAATTTTTTTTACATATTTAAGGTAAAGGCACCAGTAATGGACCATGCACCAGTAATGGACCTTTTGGCAGAGACTTTGATAAAATAAGGATTAGGTATTTTTTGCAGCGTTGATTTTATATGTATATTCAAGTTACGTTATATGGCTTCTTGTTCTTTATAATAAAAAATAAACTTTTTCAGATGTCAGAAAAAAGAAATATTTTAAAATTGTTTATTTTTAACTTTGCCCATCAACCGTAGGTTGAGGAAAAGTTAATGTAATCGTAAAAAAAAATCGAAATTTTTCTGAAGCTGCCAAAATTCGTTTTGAGGTCCCGTGAATCCATTTAAGTAGTTTTTGGAATGATGTCTCTGTGTGTGTGTGTGTGTGTGTGTGTGTGTCTGTGGTAAATTTTTTCGTCAACGAAAACTCAAAAACTATTTGTTCAATTCTTTTGAAATTTTGCACCCATAAACTAGGGGTAGAGGCCAAGAAGTGCAAAGCTTTTGGTAAACATCGGACCATTAGGGGGGGGGGCAAATATTTTTTCTTACATAACCTATACTTTTTTTTATATATTCAGAAATATTAAGAAACTAGAATTTCTTCTGAGTAAAATGATATATAATATGTATACCATCGGACCATTAGGGGGCTCTAGGGGGGAGGGCAATATATTCTTTTCTTGAATAGTGGGTGGGCAAAGTTGTGCGCTCGGCTTAGTCCGACCCTTTATTTTTTAATAGGTCCTTGCCCGTCCGATTTCATTTGCATGCCCGTCCTCCTAATCAGTTTATTAAAGTGAAATTTAAGGCTCTAACAGACAGAACGCGAAATTCGCGTCGCTCAGGCTACGCGCGTATTTCGCGGCGAAAGGCGTTTTTGCTAAGCCACACAGGAAGCGTAATCTGGGCGTACGATCCGGTATTGTGTATATGTTTCAACAACCTTTATTTAATGAATTTATAAATATTTGATAAATAAAGTATTATATTACGAAAGAAATAGAATATCATTGCAAAATTAGATTTTATTTAAATCTTATTTTATTAATGATAACTTTGATTAAATATTTTTCGAGGCTTGTAAATTAGAATAAGATAATACTATTCAATTACATCGATTCGGACTTTTTACTAATCATAGATTGGCTGCCAAGAAAAAACATATTTTATTATTTACTTTTATTTAGTTAGAGGCGAAAAAACAAGTGTTTTTAACTCTATAAGTTTTTTTATTTCATTACTCATCTTGATGATTCGCCTGTTCGCGCGAAGGAGTTGTAATTTTGTACAACTCGAAAAAGCTGTCGCGCGAAAGAGAGCGTTTACGCCGCGTAAGTTCGCCCCCTGTGTGACGGGGATGATACAGTCTTGCCTTATACAACATTTCGCGGCCTTTCGCGGCGTTGAAAAAACGCCAAGCGACGCGAATTTCGCGTTCTGTCTGTTAGAGCCTTTAGACTTGCTACCCGCCCATAATTTTTTCATTGTATTCAAAACCCACAGGCCGGGCAGGGCGAATATTCAATTATTTTAAACTTGATTCAGTGTATTTTCATTTGGGCAAAAACCATATGGGCTTTAAAATTAAGGGGAAAACCCTCTGATCACGTCCCGAGACGCCGCCCGCCAGGGCCAAGTTGGGAATGGCGCGGCGAAGCCGCGCGTCTCAACTTGTTATATATATATATATATATATATATATATATATATATATATATATATATATATATATATATAGTTCATAGAAAAAGATAGAAAACATTATAGAATTAGGCTAAAAGAAAGTAAAAAATGAATTATAATATAACTATTGATAATTTTTGTAGGCTATGAAATACTTGTATTAAATTTCAACAAATGGAATATAGTAATAGTGTATTGAATATATAAATTTGAAATAAATAAAATTAATATTTTCTTGAGTTTATATTAAATACCTCTAAACAATAGCGATGCCGGTGTTCATAATTGAAAATACTTAGGGCATAAACGCAACAATATATCTCAAGCGTATAGTTGTTTACGATGTCTTGCACTTGACGCATAAATGAAAAATTGTTCTTTTCAAATTAAGTATTACGAAACAACATGTTAAGTACATAAATCATTATTGAAAAATGTAAAATCCTGCATTGAAATATTGTAAAAATAATTTTATGCTTTTACATTAAAAATAAATTTTTTAGGACATATTTCATAAAAAATACTATTAATTAAAGCATTTGAAACAATATTCCATGCTTAACTCAATTTTGAATTTTTTGGTCTTTGACACACCATTGAATAACAGGGTTCATATATAATTATTTATTTTTTAGCAAAAAGCTTTAGTCCTCAGGCCTTTTTCTATTTTTTTTTTTTTTTTTTTTCTTTTAAAAAGAATAGTTAGTCGAATATAATAATATATTTGTAATCGTGTCTACTATTATGTTTGATATGATTGCCTGATTGTGAGGAGTCGACAAATCGGATTTGACGGAATATATATTATAAACTATAATTGATAGATAATAGGCTAGAATTGAGGTGGCTAAACGTGTTTTTTGACAGCAATCTACTAAAAAAAAATTCACTCAAATGAGAAAGATGCCAAAATAAAATAATACCATATTTTTTTTTTGTATTATATTTGTAAATTGTTTTTATGTTGGAATTAAAAAAAAAAAAATATTTCAATATTTTTGCTTTCTTTGAAAATTTTTGTTGCTTCATATATAACTAATTTTTAATCAAGAACCCCCCCCCCTGGTCAATGGTGTTTCGATTTATTTTTTGATTTTTATATGTGCCCCTTTACTGATGTTTAAATTTGGCCATCTTAGCAATAATTTAAAACAGCAAGCTGACAGCAACTCAAGAAATGCATTCAAAAATAATATGAAGTTAGCAACAGGGGAGTTTGTCAATGGTATGAATTCGGTCATGGGACTGGAGTTCATTTTTTTTTATACTACGGAACTAGATTTGACTGCGGTCAAATGTTGACTGAGGTTCCCTTGACCGGCGGTCAAAAGTAGACTTGACCGAGCGTTATACTATCGGCCCTAAAGGAGAGAGCTCATTTTGTTTGGAAGATGTGAATTTTTGGTTATGAATTTTTATATAAAATACATCGATTCTGATGAATCGAATCTCAGCCAAAAACATCGGAGATGCAAAAAGGGGCGCCTCGCATTATTTTGCCTAGCGTCGAGGTGAAATCAAAAAAATGCGCCTCGCTTTTCTGATTTATATAAAAGCGAGGAAATATTTTCACTTAAATAAAACCCCTACAGAATTTTATTTGTTTCATATATCCTCGCTTTTATATAAATCAGAAAAGCGAGGCGCATTTTTTTGATTTCACCTCGACGCTAGGCAAAAATAATGCGAGGCGCCCCTTTTTGCATCTCCGATGTTTTTGGCTGAGATTTCACTTCTTTTTGTGAAATATTACATGAAAATATTATTTATTAATTTTTGTTTATTAAATATTATGTTATCCCATGAATAGATCTTTTAATATGCATTCCAAACAGTAAAAATTAAATACATCGTTTGGTATCCATTCGAAACGATAAACATAGGATTTCACCAAATTTTATAAAATTTTACGTTTTTTATTTTTGTTATGTTGGTAGAATGTAAATAGATCGTTTGGTATCCATTCGAAACGATAAACATAGTATTTCACCAAATTTTATAAAATTTTAGGTTTTTTATTTTTGTTATGTTGCTAGAATGTAAATACATCGTTTGGTATCTATTCGAAACGATAAACATAGGATTTCACCAAATTTTATAAAATTTTAGGTTTTTTATTTTTGTTATGTTGGTAGATTATAAATACTTCGTTTGGTATTCATTCGAAACGATAAACATAGGATTTCACCAAATTTTATAAAATTTTAGGTTTTTTATTTTTGTTATGTTGGTAGATTGTAAATACTTCGTTTGGTATTCATTCGAAACGATAAACATAGGATTTCACCAAATTTTATAAAATTTTAGGTTTTTTATTTTTGTTATGTTGGTAGATTGTAAATACATCGTTTGGTATCCATTCGAAGCGATAAACATAGGATTTCACCAAATTTTATAAAATTTTAGGTTTTTTATTTTTGTTATGTTGGTAGATTGTAAATACTTCGTTTGGTATTCATTCGAAACGATAAACATAGGATTTCACCAAATTTTATAAAATTTTAGGTTTTTTATTTTTGTTATGTTGGTAGATTGTAAATACTTCGTTTGGTATTCATTCGAAACGATAAACATAGGATTTCACCAAATTTTATAAAATTTTAGGTTTTTTATTTTTGTTATGTTGGTAGATTGTAAATACATCGTTTGGTATCCATTCGAAGCGATAAACATAGGATTTCACCAAATTTTATAAAATTTTAGGTTTTTTATTTTTGTTATGTTGGTAGATTGTAAATACTTCGTTTGGTATTCATTCGAAACGATAAACATAGGATTTCACCAAATTTTATAAAATTTTAGGTTTTTTATTTTTGTTATGTTGGTAGAATGTAAATACTTCGTTTGGTATTCATTCGAAACGATAAACATAGGATTTCACCAAATTTTATAAAATTTTAGGTTTTTTATTTTTGTTATGTTGGTAGATTGTAAATACTTCGTTTGGTATTCATTCGAAGCGATAAACATAGGATTTCACCAAATTTTATAAAATTTTAGGTTTTTTATTTTTGTTATGTTGGTAGCACTCCTTCTTATCACGTTAATCTATTTCTATCTGAATGGATCTATCCTAAAAAATTTTTGTTCCATTAGGGATGAAAATTACTAATAATAATATATATGTTCCTAGATGACGTCATCAGGGAGCAAAATAGTTAGAATTGTCTTTTCGCCACGTTAAAGATAGGAGAAATTTGAAATTTTGAATACCTCTCAAAAAGTCACTTTTGATCCAAAATGAAATTTTATATCAAAGGTATCGGGTTTTTGATAGTATCTATTTGAATTTTAAATTTCATCCAAATCGGTCCAGCAGGGAAACCTGTAGCTTTGTCTAAAAATTTGAAAATTGAAGAAAAGAATGAAAAAAAAAAAAAAAAAAAAAAAAAAAAAAAAAAAAAAAAAAAAAAAAGGAAAAATAAGAGACTAACTTTTGACCTTCCAAAATCGGCAAAATCTCAACTTTGAGCCTCTGCCATTCTTTTTGTGACTGGAATTTTTTTTTGAATTTGTGCTCAAAATAATCCTTATTTATTCTAGTTTAATATAAAAAAATTTGGCTCCGATATCTTAAAAACTTTTTTGAGATATTCGCCCAGAAAGAGAAAAGTTTCTCAAAAAAATTTTTTCACGTCCCTATCTTTTATTAAGGATTTAAAATCATTCTTGATAATATAGTCTAGGGACGACTCGTCCATCTAAATGCAATGGGCCATTGGCATCTATTGGAATGTCAACTAAATGGTAGTATTAAGAGTTTCTTTGCTTTCTTTTGCTTTTCACATGCTCGGCGACGAGTCGCTCCCGCGACTCTTGATATTTCAGAAGAAATAGATAATCGGAATCAGTAATAAAAAATAAATCGATTATTTTGAATATTTTTAGTAAATCGCCTCTCCTGAAAATTCAGCCCAGTGAAGTTTTGGAATATCTTCAAGAGGATGGACCCGTATATATAAGCACCCTTAAGGATAAGGATTAAGATTTATTCTTTTTAATTTTAATTTTTTTTTCCATTAGGTCCAGTCTTCCCATGTATACATTGTAAAACCAACTTCATAAATTTATATTTCCTATGGAAGCATTCTAAAAAATGTTTATCAAACGGTATACAGAGAATAGATAAAAGGAATTTTGTTTTCCTCAAAAAACCATCAAAAAAAGAGAAAAGTAAAGGAATTTATAATTTGTATTCATTTTCTTTGATTTTTTTATTTAATTTAATTTAATTTAATTTAATTTTTTTTTTTTTTTTGACATTTCTTTTTCAGAAAAAGAAGAAGGGCCAGAAAAAACCAAAAAGGGGAATAATGAAGATAAGGAAATATCTCAATCAAATTCCAAAAAGAAGAATTTGAAAACATTAACCTCTAAAGAAAAAATACATCCGAAGAAGTCTTTCTTATGTGATATTTGTTCTAAACAATTTAATAAAAAATCTCATTTAGAACGCCATTTACGTATTCATTCTGGCCAAAAAGAATATAAATGTGATATTTGTTGTAAACAATTTAATTGGAAATCTCATTTAGAACGCCATTTACTTATTCATTCTGGCCAAAAAGAATATAAATGTGATATTTGTTCTAAACCATTTACTCTAAAATCTAATCTCAACACACATTTACGTATTCATTCTGGCCAAAAGAAATATAAATGTGATATTTGTTCTAGACAATTTATTCTAAAATCTTATCTCAACACACATTTACGTATTCATTCTGGCCATAAAGAATATAAATGTGATATTTGTTCTAGACAATTTATTCTAAAATCTAATCTCAACACACATTTACGTATTCATTCTGGCCATAAAGAATATAAATGTGATATTTGTTCTAGACAATTTATTCTAAAATCTTATCTCAACAGACATTTACGTATTCATTCTGGCCAAAAAGAATATAAATGTGATATTTGTTCTAGACAATTTATTCTAAAATCTAATCTCAACACACATTTACGTATTCATTCTGGCCATAAAGAATATAAATGTGATATTTGTTCTAGACAATTTATTCTAAAATCTTATCTCAACAGACATTTACGTATTCATTCTGGCCAAAAAGAATATAAATGTGATATTTGTTCTAAACAATTTATTCAAAAATTCGATTTAAATCGCCATTTACGTATTCATTCTGGCCAAAAAGAATATACATGTGATATTTGTTCTAAACAATTTAATCGGAAATCTCATTTAGGACGCCATTCACTTATTCATTCTGGCCAAAAGGAATATAAATGTGATATTTGTTTTAAACAATTTATTCAAAAATCAGATTTAAATCGCCATTTACGTATTCATTCTGATCAAAAGGAATATAAATGTGATATTTGTTCTAAACAATTTATTAGAAAATTTAATCTCAACACACATTTACGTATTCATTCTGGCCAAAAGGAATATAAATGTGATATTTGTTCTAAACAATTTAATCAAAAATCTAATCTCAATCAACATTTACGTTTTCATTCTGGCCAAAAGGAATATAAATGTGATATTTGTTCTAAGCAATTTAATCAAAAATCTAATCTCAACACACATTTACGTATTCATTCTGGCCAAAAAGAATATAAATGTGATATTTGTTCTAAACAATTTATTCAAAAATATCATTTAGAACGCCATTTACGTAGTAATATTTGTTCTAAACAATTCATTCAAAAATCTACTCTCAAGACACATTTACGTATTCATTCTGGGCAAAAGGAATATAAATGTGATATTTGTTCTAAACAATTTAGTCTAAAATCTCAAATAAATCTCCATTCATTAATTCATTTTCGAAAAAAAAAGCAATAAAAAATAAAAGTTTCACTTTAAAAAATAAAAATTTTGACAAATGATATAAAATATGTAAAATATGTATAAAACAAATATATGTTTACTCTTTAATAATTATTGTTTTTATTAATTAAATAAGGAATTAAGGAATTCAAGAGAAAATAAAAATTTATGAATCATTGGTGTATTCAATTAAAGCCTATGGATTGGAAACGTGGGGGTGGAGGAAGGCCGAGGAGATGGAGCGGATCTTGGGGAGATATGTGAAAAGAATTTTGGGAATAGCTAGGAACACACCTAGCTATATGTGGCAGATGGAAACAGGAGTCCTGAGTGTGGAGGCGAGAAATTTCGTAACTATGGCAAGGAAAGTTTTAAGGATAATGTCTATGGAAGATGATCGATGGCCAAAGATGTGTCTCCGGGAATGTGCAAGGAACATCCTAAACAAAAATTCATCCAGCTGGGGAAAGGAAATGATGAAAGCAATGGAAGATGTCGGTAGTCCGGGAATAATTAAAATGATCCAGCAAAATAGAGACAGTGAAGACATAGCGAGAGAGTTAGAAAAGGCAGCACAAAAGAAGATCGAGCAAGAACTACAGAGAAATTGGGCAAGAATAGATAAGTCGTCGAATTGCCAATATTACAAAAGAATCATAACAAGTATAGGAATTGAGAATTATTTGTTGGACGGGAGGTGGTCAAACAGAAAGAGGGAGTTATGGACGAGAATGAGAATGGGAGTGGGACTCGGAGATAGTAGAAAATGGGAAAATATTAATAAGTGTAGACTCTGTGAGGAAGAAGAGGAATCATTAAAACATATAATGGAGTGCAAAGCAGTGCCTGAGAACGGATCAGGAGACCCCCTGAGTTGGAGAAGAAGAAGCAGAAGTGTTGTGGGGAATGAGGGATGGAAGGGCAAATTGAAGGACAATATACAGGAAGAAATGGTGGTGGTAAGGCAGGAATGGGAGAGAAGGATAGACGTTACAAAGAAAAAAATGAATTTCGCTTAAAAAGTGTAAATATTGTAATTGTAAAAAATTTTGTAAAGAAAAAATAAAATAAATTTGTATATAGAGCCCGAAACCCGAGAAGGGAGGGGTGGAAGTCAAATAAATAAAATAAATAAATATTAATTAAATAGAAGAGAATACTGCCGTCCCTTACCACGTATTTGGGGAGGAGAGGCTAGTGGTAGGGGTGACCCTTTTTCAAATATTTGACATCTACAACTATTTAAAATTTAAGTTTTTACTGAGTTATCCTCTGCATGATAATGTGCTATGCCAAATGGAGTCTTAATTTTTTTAACATAACGCAAAAATAAGACGAAAATAAATAAAAATCTGCAGACACCAAAATTGGATGTAAAAGGGATGTAGAATATATTAAAGACGTATTCCTGGGTCGCACGGGACCAAAACGGTATGTAAGATTCGTCCTAGCAGTTCAAAATTAATTAAACATATTACAAATAAAACAGATAATACACAAAAGTATTTATTTTTGGCCGATGTCCTTATAATAAAATTGATTACAATATTTTTGCGTTCTCTGGTAATGTTTGTTGCTCCATATTTAACTAATTTTTAATCAAGACCCCCCCCCCCCTGGTCAATGTTGTTTCGATTTATTTATTTATTTTTATTTTTATATGTGCCCCTCTACTGATGTTTAAATTTGGCCATCTCAGCATCAGAGTTGGGTTTTATACACAATTTTGCAGTTTTATACAAAAATTGCGGATAAAACTTGTATAAAACGTAAAAAATGTATTAAACGTATAAAATGTATAAAACTTGGATGCGCATGCGCAAACCCGACGAGAAAGGAAGTTCAAATAAAATTTCATTTTTCAATTATTAACATTTTGATTATATTATTCACTAAATAAAAAGCAAACAACATCGTCAATGCTTTAGAACATTATAAAATATGAAAAGCTTTTAAGCTCTTTTTTCAGGGGGAGAGAATTGGTTTTTTACTGTTTTCTACCTTTTATACATCGGCCTAGTTTTATCCGCGATAGTTTTATACATGTATAAAACCGTGTATTATACTCGGCGGGATAAAACTTGCCAACTCTGCTCAGCATTCAATTTAAAACAAGCAAGCTGACAGCAACTCAAAAATCAAAAAAATGTATTCAAAATTAATATGAAGTTAGCAACAGGCCAGTTTGTCAATGGTATGAACTTCGGTCATGGGACCGGAGTTCATTTTTTTTATACTACGGAACTAAATTTGACTGCTGTCAAATGTTGACCGAGGTTCACTTGATTGGCGGTCAGAAACTGACTTGACCAACCGTTATACTATCGGCCCAAGATGTACTGTTTGGGTCGCTCGGGCCCTAGACAGGATCTAAACGGGACATATAAAAATCAATTATTTTTTAGATGCTCTTTAAAATGTATATTCTCATTTTGCAATTGAAATCTTCTGACGACCACTTTACTCTTGTATTTCATAGGGAAGATGGGAGAAATGGTTGCCATGGTAACAAAATATAAATATTTTCCCATACTTATAAATTTTACATCTGAATTCAAATGTTCGGTACTGTCGGGAACTAAATATATGTCGACACAAAGAATCTGGTGTGACAAGCACAGAACACAACTTTCGATTAACGAAGGTAAGAGAAAGTTGTGTGCTGTGCGCCAGGCACACCAGATTTTTGTACATAAGTTATATATACAGTGATGTGCAAAAAAAAAAAGTGGAATACTTAGTTTCTTCTAAGTAAATTTAACACAAATCCATATCGTTTTAATCTATTTAATACAATTTAAATAAAACAAAGGCCCTCGGGGCTTGGTGTAGTAGGTAGCGGCACCTTCTATACCGAACGTCTCGGGTTCTGAACCCAGGCAGTCCGATGATTTTATTTAAGCCATTTGGATACCAAATGGAATAAATAAGAATGCCTGGACCCCAAGTATATATATTATAAAAATAACGGTTATCGTCTAAAGTCTTATATGGCCTAAGTTGCCGAAAAGACTGTGTGTATAAATGTGTGTGTGAATGTCAGTGTGAATTAGAAAAAAATGTGAGTGTTAAAAAAAAAAAAAAAAAAAAAAAAAACAAAGACAAAAATAACGAATTGTTGTTATTAACGCCAAATTTCTAATATTTTAAAATAATCTTTGCATTTCAGTTTAATCTCTGTCTATTTTATTAGAAATAAACATATCGAGATTATGTTGATTTGTTCCTCAGAAAATCGACATATTTGTCTTTGTTTTATTTAAATTGTGAAATGATTTGAATTTGTGTTAAATTTACTTAGAAATGCATAAGATATTTCATATTAAATGATTAATAAATTACAGTATCATGAAGATAGATTAGAATAGGTCTGTTTTATAGAAAAAATACTTTTTTTACACCTCAGAGTATTAATATATATTATGAAGAATAAGTAATTTCTCACCTTTAATGTTTTTGATGAAAGAAGAAAGATTCGCATCTTCATAATTTTGTTAACGATGTATTAAATATTTTAATAATTTATTTTTTTATCTCTTATTTATTTCTGATTTCATATTACTCATTGTTAAATTAATTATTCTATTTTTTATATTATTATAAAAAAACAAATGAAAAAAATTTTTGTTAATAATGAAATTAAATTTTAATTGCAATTGTTTTAATTTTAAGAGTGAATAATTTAATAATTCTTTTATTTTTATTTTGAAAATAAATAATTTAAATATAAAAATTAATTAATTAATTGTTGTGAGCCCTGGAAAGACACACGGCAGAGGTGAGCACATCGTGCATTGTTGATTGGCTTCCCAAAACAATCTCGACGTCCTTATTAAACCTGGACCCGATCATCAATATTCTTTTCATCCATGGTGGATGTTGAATCCATGCTCACTGAGTTATCTTCTTGCCTCTGCTCTCTCTATCGAGTGGAGATCCTCGAGATTTGTTACCGCCTGCTTGAGATTCTTCTCTGTATCATCAGGGATGCTGTGAAGATTCCGGTCCCAGAAACCCGATCCCTTCTGATATTTTGAGTGCAGTGTACAGGTATGGCGTCTACCTTATTTACCCTATTTATTGATCAATATTTTTTTTTTAAAGCGATCGATCTTATGAAAGTTTGCAATATATAAATTATAAAAAAAAAAAAAATTGTTAAATAATTTTTAAAACAAAAGAAATATAATCTAGTATTTTAATTAAACTAATTTTTGTCGTATTAAATGAAAGCAATAAGAGAAGAGGCGAAACTTTCTTTAATTAAATTCATTCTGTTCTCAATCCAAGGGTGAAGTTTTTCTCTGTGTCCCTTTAATCAACCTTCTTTCAGGTTTCGTCAGTGCTGTATCCGAGAGCCTTGGGGACATTTATTCTTTTTTTATATAGATTTTTTTTTTTTTTAATAATAACTTGATCATCTCCGCCAGGCTTGAATCAATTACTCTCCAGATATTTCCGAGTTACATTATTTATAAAAAAAAAATATTTATTCCCATAAAAACTATTTACATATATTATATTTTTTTTTAAATGCAAAGCGGTTTTTTTTTAACACTTTCAGGCCACAATTCCCTTTGGTCCGTCACGTTCTCCCAGTGGCACACCAAGGGGTCCTTTTTTCTCAATATCTTAAAAGGGGTGCAAAATATATATATATTTATCTACTAATCTACTAACTATATATAAAAGGCGACTGTCCCTCTGTCTGTCTGTCTGTAAACGCGAAAACTCAGCCGACAGTAGATCAAATTTGACGAGTGAGGTCTCATTGAATAGATATTGATCTGTTGTTTTGCAACATGAATTTTGTTTCAATTTTAATTAATTAATAACGATCAATTTGTTCAAATTTGGCACTTGGTTTCAAATCAGGCATGCCAACTCAAATGTATCAAATTTTTATTATTTTAATAATAACAGTCAAAGTTATTTAAATTCAGTATTTAATTTAATTTAATTTTTTCAGTATTTAAAAATCATTTTAAATATTTAATTTTTAATTTATTATTTTTTTTTAATAATTTTTTATAATTTTTAATTTTATTTATTTATTTATTTATATTTTTTAATACAATATAGTATTTAAAAATTAAATATTTATCAGTTCAATTTTTAATTATCAAATAAAAAATTAATTTGTTTGAATGCCAACTCAAATTAATAATATTTTTAATTTTAATTCAAACAAATTTAATTAAACAAATTAATTTCAATAAATTGAACGGATAAATATTTAATTTTTAAATACTATATTGTATTAAAAAATATCTTTAAAAAATTTAAAAAAATTAAAAATTATTAAAATTATTAACAAAAAATTATTAAATATTTAAAATAATTTTTAAATACTAAAAAAATTAAATTAAATTAAATACTGAATTTAAATAACTTTGACTGCTATTATTAACCTAAGTCGTGAAAGGCGCGGCTTCGCCGCGCCCTTCTCGAATAGACCCTGGCGGGCGGCGTCTCGGGACGTAGCTTCAGCGCCTTTTTTATTAGGAATAAAACTTTTCGGGTTTCAAAATTATGGGAAAAACTACTGATCCCGTCCCGAGACGCCGCTCGCCAGGGCCAAGTCGGGAAGGGCGCGGCGAAGCCCTGCCTTTCACGACTTGTATATATATATTAGGGTAGTTCTTATTTAGGGAATGTTAGAATTTTTATTTCACGTTAGTCCTAAATCGGTTCCAAATCTATAAGAAAAATTTATACCAAGTTTTAGCTCTTAATTTTAATATTAACCCCCCCCCCCCGATAGCCAAAGTTTTTAATGAAAACAACATAGGAAAAGTTCTGTTACGTCATGAACTAATGATTAAATGATAATTCTTATAGCAAATTTAACGCTTTACAAATAAGGTCTCTTGTGATTGTTTGCTAACTTGACAGGTTCAAAAGGTATTCGAGGTCAAAATTGACTAGAACTTTGATTTTGACCTCGAATAACGTTTGAACCAGTCAATTTGGCAAAAAATCACAAGAGACCTTATTTGTAAAGCGTTAAATTTGCTACAAGAATTATCATTTGTCGACATGATCTGTTCATTAGTTCATGTGGCAAAAACTTCCAAAGCAATAACAGAACTTTTCCTATATTATTTCCATTAAAAACTTTGTCTATCGGAGGGGAGAGGGGGTTAATATTAAAATTAAGAGCTAAAACTTGGCATGAATTTTTTGGAACCGATTTAGGAATATCGTGAAAAAAATTCGAACATATCCTAAAAGGGCCCTGTTACGCATTAGTGTGTCAAGCGCCAGCTACCGAGTTTTGAGAAAATTAACAGTAAAGTTTTTTGTTTTCATTGGATTATATATAATTTTTTTTGTCAATTATGCAATTAACATTAAATATAAATTTTTTTAGGACATATTTTATAAAAAATAATATTAATTATAGTATTTGAAACAATATTCCGTGCTTAACTCAATTTTCAATTTTTTGGCGCTTGACACACTAATGCATAAGAGGGTCCAAATAAGAACTACCCTAACATATATATGTAAGAGAAAGTAAAAAAAAAAGAATCAAAAATGAACACGAAATTAAAATATTTATTTTCCCAAAATACTGTATTTGTTCACCTTGTATTGAATGAAAGCATACTTGCTACTTAAAATTACACATTGTAATAAAAATGTTTAAATCACAACAAATGACATCGTTTTGTTATAATTGACACCTGCTCAGTAAGTAGCAAATGAAAAGAAGTTTCTAATAACCTCTAATATTTATGTATATTTGCAATGTATATTTTATTTTTCTAAAATTAAAAATTGTCGACCTGAGGAAGGGGGCGATTAGCACCCGAAACGTCGACGAGTAGAATGAGATAAAATTTCGTGTTTTATTTGTAATCCTGGCTGCCTACCCATCACTAGGGATGAAACGATACGAGTAAATACAAGTACTTACTCGATACTTTTCTTTCGATACCAAGTACTTTTAGAATCGATACTTTGGAATCGAGTACCAAGTAAGTATCGGTCACAAATACTCGTATCGATACTCGGTTCACTTATGCGATGATTAGTTAGGTTGGAAGAACATTTACGTACATTTGTTCTTGTTTACAATAGAAATAAGTGGAATGGTTTGTACTACTGTATTACTTTCTCTTACCTATGTATATATGTAATATATATATAGAGAGAAAGTATTGGATTCATGTCAAAAATTCGATGTCGAGATTTTGATGGATCTTCACGTTTTGAGGTCCCCTGAATCCAAAAAAGTGGTTTTCGCGACATGGTCTGTCTGTCTGTCTGTGTGTGTGTGTGTGTGTGTTCAATTTTAAGCATGAAGGAATTGAGCTAGGAGGATGAAATTTTATATTTAAGTTAAATACCACCCGGGACCGGAAAAATAAGCTTTTAATCAAAATCGGCCAAAGAGTACTAGTACTTTACTGATGTACTTTTTCAGTTTTTTTCGATTTTTTCAAAATTCGCTCTAACGATTTTGATTAAAATTCAAAAATCAATTATTTTTTAGATGCTCTTTCAAATGTATATTCTCGTTTTGCCCTCAAAATTGTTTGAAGCACACTTTACTCTTGTATTTCATAGGGAAGATAGGAGAAATGGTTGCCATGGTAACAAAATATAAATATTTTCCCATGTTTATAATTTCGACATCTTAAATTTCTAATATATTGGCGGAAACTAAATATATTTCGACACAAAAAATCTGGTGTGACAAGCACAGAACACAACTTTCGATTACCGAAGGTAAGAGAAAGTTGTGTGCTGTGCGCCAGTCACACCAGATTTTTTTAATTTTTATTATTTGCGTGTTCAACAGGGAAACACCTTGAAAATTTATTATTTTTACATAGTACCGCTAAAACTGAATTTTTTTTCTTAGTCGTCGTTGCTGTTTTTTTTTTTTTTTTTTTTTTTTTAATTTGATTTTTTATGTCTGTGGATATTTAAATAAGATTCGCAGGGACTTTGCAGCCATATTTATTATAATTTCTTTTTTCCGACGTTTCGGTCTCCAATCACGACCTTCATCAGGGCAAATATTGTCAATTATACACGATTTTAGGTATTTTAATATTCATTGAAATTAAAAATATACAATTTCTTTTTACTTTGATATGTACAAAAATATTATCATATACTTGCTCTTCGGAGGTCTCTGATGATGAAGGTCCAGATTGGTGACCAAAACAAAACGTCAGCAAATAGAAATTAAATAAAAGATTTTTATTTAATCTCTTGCCTGCAAAGTTCCTGTGAATCTTGATAATATCAGTACTTTCTGCTGTTTTTGCTTATCTTTAATTGTACGAGAAAATTGACCGATACGAGTAAGTATCGATACTTTTCAATCGATAACGAGTAGGTACTCGATACTTTGCGACCGATACCGGTATCGAGTAAAAGTATCGATACCTCAGTGGTATCGTTTCATCCCTACCCATCACCAATACTATACACAGTCTCCAGCCAAAGAGAAATTTATTAATGTGAAGTTTTCGAGTGTTTTTTTTTTTTTTTTTGTTTTTTTGAATAAAAATATTGAATTGGGGTTCTGTTTTCCGATAAGCATTCTCAGAAAATGATTAAGAAATAACAACAAGCACGAGTGAATATTGAATACTGGCGGCACTCAAATAACCATCGAGTTATCGGTATAAAGAATAAAAAAATTATTTATTTGTTATTTCTGCTTAAGAGACGCAAATAGATCGCAACGCTTTGATACATAAGTAGTTAATTCCCTGTTTATCCTTGTTATTGAACAATTTCTATTAAATTGTTTAAAATATGTCATTTATCAAGCAAGAAGACATTTCAAAGGATGATATCAAATATCCAATTCATATTGGTAAGCTATTTTTTTTTTTTTTTATTTAAAAATTTCACTCGGACATAAAGAGCATCTAAAAAAAATATAATAAAAATAGAGAGAAAGTATTGGATTCATGTCAAAAATTCGATGTCGAGATTTTGATGGATCTTCACGTTTTGAGGTCCCCTGAATCCAAAAAAAGTGGTTTTTGCGACATGGTCTGTCTGTGTGTGTGTGTGTGAATGTGTGTTCAATTTTAAGCATGAAGGAATTGAGCTACGAGGTTGAAATGTCATATTTAAGTTAAACACCCCCCGGGAGCGTGAAAATAAGCTTTTAATCAAAATCGGCCAAAAAGTACTAGTACTTTACCGATGTACTTTTTCAGTTTTTTTCGATTTTCTCAAAATTCGCTCTAACGATTTTGATTAAAATTCAAAAATCAATTATTTTTTAGATGCTCTTTCAAATGTATATTCTCATTTTGCCCTCAAAATTGTTTGAAGCACACTTTACTCCTGTACTCCATAGGAAAGATAGGAGAAATGGTTGCCATGGTAACAAAATATAAATATTTTCCCATACTTATAAATTTTACATCTGAATTCAAATATTCCCTACTGCCGGGAACTAAATACATGTCGACACAAAAAATCTGGTGTGACAAGCACAGTACACGACTTTCGATTACCGAAGGTAAGAGAAAGTTATGTGCTGTGCGCCAGTCACACCAGATTTTTTTTCTTACATTCTCTGTTTAAATACAGTTTTTTTCTTAACTTTAACAATTCATCCTACAAATAAATACGGCTTACAATTATTTTGATTTCCCATATAGGCT
Source organism: Euborellia annulipes (assembly GCA_023213315.1). Taxonomy (NCBI): domain Eukaryota; kingdom Metazoa; phylum Arthropoda; class Insecta; order Dermaptera; family Anisolabididae; genus Euborellia; species Euborellia annulipes. The sequence continues at coordinate 19,659 of JAKCPI010008050.1, forward strand.
AATTTGTAACAAAATTTAATTACAAAACATTCTACATAGACTTATAAAGAGAGCATACCTACTTATAGAGGATTATTTTATTTGATTTACAAAATGAAAATAGATTTTCTATAACTTTCTCATCTTTAGTCAGTGGCGTAGCAAGGATTTTGGCGCCATGGAGCTACGCAACTGCTGGCGCCCCCCCCCCCCTCCCCCTCGAACACTACCATCAATCGGTAACCGACACCCCACCCTACCACGGTAAAAAACGTTTGACCCCTCTCAAATTACTAAAATGATTTTAAAAAATTTTCATATAAAAAAATTCCTCAGATTTCTTCATCTTCATCTGAAGGCTCAGCATATATGGATCCTGTTATCCAAAGATGTGTCAAAGACCAAACATCGAGTTTTGAGAAAATCAACAATAGTTTTTTGTTTATATTGGATTATAGGTATATAATTTTTCTTGTCAATTGTGCAAATAACATTAAATATAAATTTTTTTACGACATATTTCATAAAAAATACTATTAATTAAAGCATTAGAAACAATATTCCGTGCTTAACTCATTTTTGAATTTTTTGGTCTTTGACGCACCATTGCATAACTGGGTCCATATAATCTGTGTATAATACCAAAATTTAACCACAATATCTACTAAATAATTCAATGCTTTTTCTAATTTATTAGGCCAATATTAAGGTTGTTCGGATAGTACATCGTAAGTCATAATAGAATCTAAATTTTTTTTTTAATAAAATTGAAAATTTGAATGCCAAAATTCCTTATTATAATTTAGTCGTGACCTATCATAGTTTATAATTGGATTAAGTTAATAATTTAATTACCAAAAATAATAAATGAATGACTTTCGACTTGAGCAGTATTTCACGTAATATAGATCTGGCAACATTGCATTCATCAACTATCTATTTTAAATCTTAAACGCCTTCAATTTTATTTTATTTAATATATTACAATGTTTAATGCAAATCAGTTTAAACACAATGGACGATTTGCGAGAAAAAGTATCTTAAAATTGAAAAAAAATATGTAACTAACATCAAGTATTTTATGCGACGTTGCCAGGCTGGTCTGACTCTCGATGCTTCCTTATTTTTAAATATTGGCGACTGTCATTTTGGAGAATTTTTTGACTTTCTTGTTAAAATATCTTTAAAAGCGTTGGGGAGAAACTTTTGATTTTATTTTTAACGTATTCCTCGGAAGAGAATTGATAAAATGTAAGTTTTTTTGTTTTTGTATCATTTGCACAGATGCCTATATAATTCGATATGTGTGCGTTTCGTCGTTATTCCCCATAGGCTACATGTTAAATTTCAATTTTTTAAAAATTAATTACACGATAACCCTGTGTCAGATCTGCTTCAAAATTTTATTTTATACGTATTTGATAGAGATTAATAACATATTAAAAAATTAGCTTTTAATCAAGGAAAGTGCTTTAATGTCCGAACAACCTTAAATGTAAAAAAAAAATCATATTTAGTCAACAAAACAATATTTTTATTTTATTTTGTCTACTTTTAAAATTAAATTTGAATAAAACGGGATAATATATTTATTTATCTTTGGCCTCCTAACGTTTGTCATTTTAAATAAAAAAATGCATAGATTTCTATCAAAAAACAACAGAGCAAAAATTAATTGATTAAAGGATCCAAATAATTTTTTGTTCTACAATAGGATCAAAATATAGACAAAAAATTAAATAAAAAGTATTATTTATTATATGTGCCCGGCGCCCCCACCCTGCCCCCCGCCCTGGAGCCGCCGCTCCACTCGCTCCTCGGTCGCTACGCCACTGTCTTTAGTTTTTAAAATTTTAGGGAGTGTAAGGGGGTCCTGAGAATGAACGTGGAGCGAATTAACCAATTTTCTTCGCTCTTTGGCAAAATTGGGACAAAATAGTATTAGATGTTCTGTATCAGCTATGGGAAATGAACAGGAGCATTGTGGAGATTGAATCATTTTGAAGCGGAAAAGGTGTGCCAAAATTTGACTTAAAATAAAAGCGTGGGGCGCTTCGAAGTTATTCCAAGGCTTTAAGAATATTCAATTCTTTAAGCCATTGATTTCTAAACTTTATGTTACCACGCCTCCTTTAAAAATATTTAATTATATGGCGCCTCCCCCCCCCCACTCCTATTATATAAAATAATACAAACAAAAATATTTAATTCCCAAAAATATAAATTTTAGCCCGGTCAACTTAGCCATAAAAATAGTGATCAAATTACAATAAGTCCCACAAAGCTGAAAATTAGTGGAGACCTTGGTTGGGTAGATCATTACAAATAAAATACCCAAAGTCCCCATCGATCCCATGTGTGCTAAAAGTGCTATTCAAGGACAAAGCGCCGGAACTGGGGGGGGGGGGCAAGGGTACATTGCCCCCCCCTGGCATCCAATAGGGGGGGAGGCAGAGGGAGGCAAAATTTCTTCTTTTATTTCATTTATTTTTAAAAATGATACATTTTTACTTTTGAAAAATAAAATCTTTTAAATTAAAAAAAAATTAAAAGAGTAAGAAATTCATTTTTTTACTTTCTCTTGCCTATGTATATATGTAATATATATATAGAGAGAAAGTATTGGATTCATGTCAAAAATTCGATGTCGAGATTTTGATGGATCTTCACGTTTTGAGGTCCCCTGAATCCAAAAAAGTGGTTTTCGCGACATGGTCTGTCTGTCTGTGTGTCTGTGTGTCCGTGTGTCTGTGTGTCTGTGTGTCTGTGTGTGTGTGTGTTCAATTTTAAGCATGAAGGAATTGAGCTATGAGGCTGAAATTTTATATATAAGTTAAACATCCCCCGGGACCGGAAAAATAAGCTTTTAATCAAAATCGGCCAAAGAGTACTAGTACTTTACTGATGTACTTTTTCAGTTTTTTTCGATTTTCTCAAAATTTGCTCTAACGATTTTGATTAAAATTCAAAAATCAATTATTTTTTAGATGCTCTTTCAAATGTATATTCTCGTTTTGGCCTCAAAATTGTTTGAAGACCACTTTACTCTTGTATTTCATAGGGAAGATAGTAGAAATGGTTGCCATGGTAACAAAATATAAATATTTTCCCATACTTATAAATTTTACATCTGAATTCAAATATTCCCTACTGCCGGGAACTAAATACATGTCGACACAAAAAATCTGGTGTGACAAGCACAGTACACAACTTTCGATTACCGAAGGTAAGAGAAAGTTGTGTGCTGTGCGCCAGTCACACCAGATTTTTCCAAAATATTTTATAATAGACCTTATTGTATTTGTAATTTCTAAAAACATTTTATATTGAATTAAAAGAAGAAAATTAAAAATATTTATTTCCTTCAAATAGTATTAATATAGCCTAAAAAAAATTTTGATAAAATCACTAGCAAATTTTTTTAAATTTTAATTTTATTAAAATTGTGATTTTATTTAAAATTTTTAAAGCTTTTTAGTAGATTTGTTTTTGTTTTATACTATTTAAACATATTAAATTATTTTAATTTTCTAAAAAAAAATTTTTTGCCCCCCCCCCTGATTCAAATTCGGTCCGGCGCACAGTGGTTCCAAATCCCCAAAACGTGGTCAAAAGTCGAAAACGTTATTTAATCTCTCTGAAATTCAGTACACAAGGGTTTTTGAGGTCGCTGATTTAGAATTTGATATTATTTTTTCAGAAAAAAAAAAAATATGGTGGAACCAATATGGGAGACTAAAAAAAAATAATTTGATTTCAATCAAAATTGGCATTGTAGGGCTCCCGAGGTCGCCGCTTTCGTATTTTAAATAAATTAATAACAAAATAATTTTTTCTTTTTTTTATAAGTCTTTTTCTGTAACTTAGGCCATATTGGCCCTAAATGATACATATTGTTTAATACGACACATTTGTGGGGGTCCAGACACATTTATTTATATATATTTATTTGAAGCTTGCAGCAACTCTCATCTGCCAAGGTCAAGTAGGCGATATGGGAAAATTAAAATTTTAAGTAATTTTAACTTTTTATTATTATCTCTTTCAGGTCTTTTAACTTTTTATTATTATCTCTTTCAGGTTAAAATTTTAATTTTCCCATATCGCCTACTTGACCTTGGCAGATGAGAGTTGCTGCAAGCTTCAAATATCTATATTAACCTCATCAACGAAACACATTCTTCAAATACATTTATTTATGTCAAAATAATTTAATTACAATATTTTATTCAATATTTTTAATACGGATTACATATAACATTAGTTTAAATAACATTAATATGCTTCATCAGATGAATATTCAAATTTCAAAAAAATTGAATAAAAAAAAAAAATGTGCAAGTCTGTGCAGCTAATTTTTTAATATTATTAATGAAGAAGGATCCAAAAAGACAGGAAAAGTGGTTTGAGAGTGGGATGTCGTGGGACTTTTTACTTTTTGACTTTTGAAATGGAAAAAAAAATAAAACGACATTTGAAATGCTCCTATTATTTAACTATCAAAATTTATTGCATTTTTTTTACATTGTTGAAATTTACTTACTTTCAGTCGTTGATTCCATTTGACGAAATTGAAATAACCAAAAGCACAATGAAATGGAGAGCGAATGAAAATGATGCTTATTTGCCTTCGGAGAGAGTTCCCGATTGTTGTCAAAAACGCTCAGATTCAAATTGATTTTGAGAGCCAGATAAGTGCATATGACTCTCAAAAACGGTCGTTCCTAACCGTAAATATATTAATAAAACTATTTAGGGGGTTAAAAGTCCCCAAATTGAAACTTTATTTTTGGACTTTTGGCCACGTTTTTGGGATTTGGAATCACTGTGCGGCGCCCCTGGTAGTGTACCAGGTATATTTAACTTTTAGAATCGCAATATCTCAGAAATGGTGATTCTCACACAAAAAAGTATTAAGACAATTTTTGTAGATACTTTAATGATCTACAATTTTTTTTTGTCTGACCTATTTTGTTGATTAAACTTACCGTTCTCGAGAAAAAACAAAAAACACCGAAAATTGACCTTTGGCCTTGAATAACAATTATAACCCACATGGGAACGATGGGGACTTTTGGTATTTTGTTTGTAATGGTCTACCCAAGGTCTCCACCATTTTTCAGCTCTGTGTGAATTATTGTAATTTGAAAATGTCTAATTTGATCGGATTTATATAAAAATATTCATATAAGAAGAAATAGATAATCGGAATCAGTAATAAAAAATAAATCGATTATTTTGAACATTTTATAGTAAATCGCCTCTCCTGAAAATTCAGCCCAGTGAAGATTTGGAATCTGTCCAAGTGGATGGTCCCGTATATATAAGCACCCTTAAGGATAAGGATTAAGATTTATTCTTTTTAATTTTGATTTTTTTTTTTTTCCATTAGGTCCAGTCTTCCCATGTATACTTTGTAAAACCAACTTCATAAATTTATATTTCCTATGGAAGCATTCTAAAAAATGTTTATCAAACGGTATACAAAGAATAGATAAAAGGAATTTTGTTTTCCTCAAAAAACCATCAAAAAAAGATAAAAGTAAAGCAATTTATAATTTGTATTCATTTTCTTTGATTTTTTTATTTAATTTAATTTAATTTAATTTTTTTTTTTTTTTTTTTGGTATTTCTTTTTCAGAAAAAGAAGAAAGGCCAGAAAAACCCAAAAAGGGGAATAATGAAGATAAGGAAAGATCTCAATCAAATTCCAAAAAGAAGAATTTGAAAACATTAACCTCTAAAGAAAAAATACATCCGAAGAAGTCTTTCTTATGTGATATTTGTTCTAAACAATTTAATCAAAATTATCATTTAGAACGCCATTTACGTATTCATTCTGGCCAAAAAGATTATAAATGTGATATTTGTTCTAAACAATTTATTCAAAAATCTACTCTCAACAGACATTTACGTATTCATTCTGGCCAAAAGGAATATAAATGTGATATTTGTTCTAAACAATTTGATCTAAAATTTTATCTCAACACACATTTACGTATTCATTCTGGCCAAAAAGAATATACATGTAATATTTGTTCTAAACAATTTATTCAAAAATCTACTCTCAACAGACATTTACGTATTCATTCTGGCCAAAAGGAATATAAATGTGATATTTGTTCTAAACAATTTATTCAAAAATCTAATCTCAAAACACATTTACGTTATCATTCTGGCCAAAAGGAATATAAATGTGATATTTGTTCTAAACAATTTCTTCTAAAATCTACTTTCACAACACATTTACGTATTCATTCTGGCCAAAAGGAATATAAATGTGATATTTGTTCTAAACAATTTAATCAAAAATCTAATCTCAACTCACATTTACGTATTCATTCTGGCCAAAAAGAATATAAATGTGATATTTGTTCTAAACAATTTAATCGAAAATCTACTCTCAACAGACATTTACGTATTCATTCTGGCCAAAAGGAATATAAATGTGATATTTGTTCTAAACAATTTAATCAAAAATCTACTCTCAACAGACATTTACGTATTCATTCTGGCCAAAAGGAATATAAATGTGATATTTGTTCTAAACAATTTATTCTAAAATCTTATCTCAACACACATTTACGTATTCATTCTGGCCAAAAGGAATATAAATGTGATATTTGTTCTAAACAATTTAATCAAAAATCTACTCTCAACACACATTTACGTATTCATTCTGGCCAAAAGGAATATAAATGTGATATTTGTTCTAAACAATTTCTTCTAAAATCTACTTTCACAACACATTTACGTATTCATTCTGGCCAAAAGGAATATAAATGTGATATTTGTTCTAAACAATTTAATCAAAAATCTAATCTCAACTCACATTTACGTATTCATTCTGGCCAAAAGGAATATAAATGTGATATTTGTTCTAAACAATTTAATCAAAAATCTACTCTCAACTCACATTTACGTATTCATTCTGGCCAAAAAGAATATAAATGTGATATTTGTTCTAAACAATTTAATCGAAAATCTACTCTCAACAGACATTTACGTATTCATTCTGGCCAAAAGGAATATAAATGTGATATTTGTTCTAAACAATTTAATCAAAAATCTACTCTCAACAGACATTTACGTATTCATTCTGGCCAAAAGGAATATAAATGTGATATTTGTTCTAAACAATTTATTCTAAAATCTTATCTCAACACACATTTACGTATTCATTCTGGCCAAAAGGAATATAAATGTGATATTTGTTCTAAACAATTTATTCTAAAATCTCATCTAAATCTCCATTCTTTAATTCATTTTCGAAAAAAAAGCAATAAAAAATAAAAGTTTCATTTTAAAAAATAAATATTTAGACAAAATGATATAAAAATATTAGGTATAATATATGATATAAAATATGTAAAATATATATATAAAAAACAATTATATGTTTACACTTTAATAATTTTTGTTTTTATTAATTAAATAGAAGAGAATACAGTCCTCCCTTACGACGTATTGATGGAGGAGAGGCTAGTGGCAAATTTTTGACATCTTGTCTCCACTAGCTACGAGTCACGCACCTTCCCCCCCCTAATTCTTCCCCTAACTCGCTTTTTTCTCTTTTACTCATCTACTCCTACTCTCCCATTTCTTATTTTATAATTTAAAGGCTAATTACATTAAATTACATGTGGAAAAAATATTGAAAAATTGCTTAAGGTTGTTCAGATAGTACTTCCTAAGTCATAATAGAATCTATATTTTTTTTTAACTTAAATAAAAAATTTGAATGCCAAAATTCATTATTATAATTTAGTCGTGATACTTTTTGTTTTTGCTACTTAAAAAATACTAGCTACATGATTATTGGCTACATTTTGATTTCTAAACACAATTCACTTAGTTATGTACTAGACTAAACTAGACTGTTTAAAAAAAATTTCATTTTTACACCAATATATATTTAGTATATTGACTATTTTATAATTGGCTAAAAAAATAAATTCAATAAAACAGAGTTAGATAACAGTGAAGGAAGATGAGTAATTTAAAAAAAAAATTAAAATTAAAAGCATTTCAATAAGAATGTATTCGGGGTCCCACAGCACAAAATATTGCTGGATTGTTGCAGGAATATTATTTCAAAACATTCGAAATATTGCATGCAATATTCCTGCAGCATTCCACCAACATTCCTCTGTCCGCGTTTTTTTTATTCAGGGAATATTGCCAAAATATTACAATACAATATAGCCATAATATTCCGTTTCATACTATGTTCCCAGTATATTGAGATGCAATGCATATATGCATTGCACGCATGTCGTGATATAATATATATATATATGGGTCATTCCATGCCAAATCGACAAATTTTTTTCCTGACCCCCGCGGATTTGGCTGAAAATTTCCTCTTTTTTCTACCCCTTAAAAGACATTTTTGAGAATTTTTTCAAATTTTTTTACCCAACTAAATAACGTTATGGATTTTTGAAAAAAATTGGTCTTTTTTTTCAAATAACGATAACTTATTTTAAAATTGATATTTCAGAACCCCGCAAGGCTATAAAAATTTTGTTTTTTAATCTAGTTTTCAGAAAAAAATACAAAAAATATTTCAGGAGCCCGGATATATAAAATATTTCAGTTTTTTTGAAAAAACCCTAATTTTAAATCGACCATTTTTTTTTATTTTTTTTTAACTCAAAAAAAACTTCAACTAATTCTACAATTATCCCCCCTAATTTCAAGATGTGCCGACGATTGCTTCTATTTTTTTTTTTTTTGGTTAGAAATAATTTTTTCTTGAAATTTGGTTTATTTTTTACGTAACTTTTTTATGAAATTTTTTTAGCTTTCTCGTGAAACGTTAGAAGATGAAAAATGATATTTTATTCGAAAATTTTAAGTCATCATACTAAAAATTGTTTTGTTTTTTTTTTCAGTCTCGAACCGACCCGAAGGCGAGAATTCCCTAGTTGTTTTTAATTTTTTTCTAAAAATAAAATAACTGAACTTAAAACCAGGGGGGTGCACTCCAATGGGAGAATTTGAAATTGTGTGACGTCACGATTGCCACCCCAATGAGAGTTTGACACTTTTATCCGCTAGAGAGCAGGGTAATCAACCGATGAAATGATCATGTGATTTCTATATATATTATATTCAAATATTGTCAAATACGTTAAAATTGTCATTTAAGAGATAAGTATTGGATTTCATTATATACTTAAAAATGTTTTTAATTATATTTATATGTTTATTAACTACATTTCCATTTATATTTTTAGGAAAAAGAAAATGTTTAGCAAAAAATTGCAATAATTATGACAAACTAATGAAATTGATAACCTAAAGATCATTCGATTTGGGCACAGTATTCTTAAAAATAACAGTCAGTCACCTGTGAGATCTTTCACAACAAATGGAAACATCAAATAAGATAAGTAATTTTTCTAGTAAAACTATGATAAATATTAGTGAAAATCAAACAATTGTCAATATTTTGACAATAGTTTGAGAACACCAAATATTCTTCAAAATTTATTATAGAAATGGAGAAAGATCATCCATTAAATGATACATCAAATTCCTTAAAAGATTTTTCTTTTTCAGAGGATTCAGATGTTATTCGTCGACAAAACTATCAACTGGACAACTCGCCTAATTTACCAATAACTTACGTTACTAATTTTGATTCTTTTTCAGATCGTCACAAATCTATAACAAATGACAATTCAACTTTATTTATTTATCTCTTGTGTATTTTTGTTCATTTTTACATATTATAAATTTTTTTATTTCATTTTTGTATTCTGTACCCCAAAAGGTATAAAATGTATTTATCTGTATTTTTTTAAATAAATAGTTTATCTTTCCAAAATATCTGATGTTTATGTTATAAAAAATACACCCATATTCTTTCTATATTTAAAAAAAATTACTTATTAACAGAAAAATAAATATATATATATATATATATATATATATATATATATATGTTCTTGAAGGTTTCCGCGACCGGATGTATGCGAAGACAAGTTTTCTCGGGTTAAGTCGCGTGGGGTGCTGAGATTTACTCGACGTTTCGGCTCTCCTTTTGGAGCCATTTTCAAGAGAGAACCCAAACCAAACACAAACCCGATTACACAGAACCAACCACTGTCCATTCCTCAGAGACAAACCCAGACCTCTGAGGCATCCACCAAACACACCACCAACACACCGACTTGGGGAGTAGGCAGATTGAGGCCCCGTAGTCAACCTAAACCGAACACAATTACACACACCCAACCTTCCTCCAGTTCTCAGAGACCAATCCACGCCTCTGAGTCATCCACCAAATTGACCTGGGGACCAGGAAGACTGCGACCCCGTAAACAACCCCCTCCACCATTACCTCCTAACTTCCTTCTCTCTTGAAAATGGCTCCAAAAGGAGAGCCGAAACGTCGAGTAAATCTCAGCACCCCACGCGACTTAACCCGAGAAAACTTGTCTTCGCATATATATATATATATATATATATATATATATATATATATATACACGAAATACATAATTTTAAATTTAGCGGCTAAAATTTGGTTTGAATTTTGCGCAAATTCCCTGCGTTCTGATTGTGCCACCCTAATGGCGGACAAAAACCAGAAATTAACATTGAGTACGCTCTCTGTTTATATAGGCTATATTAGGGTGGCTCTTATTTTTCGAAGTTGGAAATTTATTCGCGCTACCCCCTAGTTTGGTGCCATTGCCAAAAAAAATAACCTGTGTAAAATTTCAGCTCAATCGGATAAGGGGAAAGGGTGCCCCAAGAGCCCTGAAAATCGAAAAAAAATCAGAAAATATTCATTTTATTTATTTATCTTGTTAAATATAAATTATATACAAAAAAAGTGTTATATAAAAGTTGTAGATCTATAAAAAATACACATAATAACATCTATCAGTTTTTTATGTACGGCTAACGGTTTCAGAGAAAACCGCGAAAATCAATTTTTACTTACTCTTACCTATACAAGTAATATATATAGAGAGAGAAAATATTTGGTTTCATGTAATAAATTTGATGTCGAGATTTTGATGGATATACACGTTTTGAGATCCCCTGAGTCCAAAAAAAATGGTTTATGCAACATGGTCTGCCTCGGTGGGGGTGGGGTGGGAGTGGGGGTGGGGGTGTTTTGTGAACAAAATATCTCAAGAACGAAAAGAGCTAGGAGGTTGAAATTGTATATTTAATTAAAGTACCCCCCTGGTACGTGACACGAAGCTTTAGAACAAAATCGGCCAAGAAGTACTAGTACTTTACTGATGTACTTTTTCAGTTTTTTTATTTTCGATTTTCTCAAAATTCGTTCTAACGATTTTGATTAAAATTCATAAATCAATTATGTTTTAGATGATCTTTGAAATATATATTCTCATTTCGCCCTTGAAATATTTTGAAGCACACATTACTCTTGTACTTCATAGAAAGATAGGATCAATGGTTCTCATGATAACAAAATATAAATATTTTTCTATATTTATAAATTTTACATTTTAAAATTCACATGTACCATACTTTTGGACACTAAATATATGTTGACTCGAAAAATTTGGTGTGATAAGCACAGAACACAACTTTCAAATAATTTTTTTATCATGAGAACCATTGATCCTATCTTTCTATGAAGTACAAGAGTAATGTGTGCTTCAAAATATTTCAAGGGCAAAATGAGAATATATATTTCAAAGATCATCTAAAACATAATTGATTTATGAATTTTAATCAAAATCGTTAGAACGAATTTTGAGAAAATCGAAAATAAAAAAACTGAAAAAGTACATCAGTAAAGTACTAGTACTTCTTGGCCGATTTTGTTCTAAAGCTTCGTGTCACGTGCCAGGGGGGTACTTTAATTAAATATAAAATTTCAACCTCCTAGCTCTTTTCGTTCATGAGATATTTTGTTCACAAAACACCCCCACCCCCACTCCCACCCCACCCCCACCGAGGCAGACCATGTTGCATAAACCATTTTTTTGGACTCAGGGGATCTCAAAACGTGTATATCCATCAAAATCTCGACATCAAATTTATTACATGAAACCAAATATTTTCTCTCTCTATATATATTACTTGTATAGGTAAGAGTAAGTAAAAATTGATTTTCGCGGTTTTCTCTGAAACCGTTAGCCGTACATAAAAAACTGATAGATGTTATTATGTGTATTTTTTATAGATCTACAACTTTTATATAACACTTTTTTGTATATAATTTATATTTAACAAGATAAATAAATAAAATGAATATTTTCTGATTTTTTTTCGATTTTCAGGGCTCTTGGGGCACCCTTTCCCCTTATCCGATTGAGCTGAAATTTTACACAGGTTATTTTTTTTGGCAATGGCACCAAACTAGGGGGTAGCGTCAAAAAAAATCTCAAAAAAATTTTTCCCCAGTAGTAGCTAAGAGCCACCCTAAGGCTATATACTCTGTGCTTAAAACCGAAGATTTTTTTAAATTGACCTCGAGATTTTGAAACGAAATTTATAATAATAAATATTAATGTGAAATTTTCGCGTGTTTTTTTTATTTTGTTTTTTTTTTAATAAAGATATTGAATTGGGGTTCTGTTTTCCGATAAGCATTCTCAGAAAATGATTAAGAAATAACAACAAGCACGAGTGAATATTGAATACTGGCGGCACTCAAATAACCATCGAGTTATCGGTATAAAGAATAAAAAAATTATTTATTTGTTATTTCTGCTTAAGAGACGCAAATAGATCGCAACGCTTTGATACATAAGTAGTTAATTCCCTGTTTATCCTTGTTATTGAACAGTTTCTATTAAGTTGTTTAAAATATGTCATTTATCAAGCAAGAAGACATTTCAAAGGATGATATCAAATATCCAATTCATATTGGTAAGCTATTTTTGTTTTGTTTTTTTTATTTAAAAATTTCACCCGGACATTATAAAGAGCATCTTAAAAAAATATAATAAAAAAAAACTTAAAAAAAAAAAAAAGTTTTTATTTAAATTGAACTAAAAAAGAGAGAAATATTTAAATTTTTAAAATTGTTGAATATTTATGGCTTAAAATAAAAGCGTGGGGTGCTTCGAAGTTATTTCGAGGCTTTAAGAATATACAATTCTTTAAGCCAGTGGTTTCCAAACTTTATGTTACCACGCCTCCCTTGAAAATATTTAATCATATGGCGCCTCTCCCCCCTCCTATTAGCCATAAAAATAGTGATCAAATTACAATAATTCCCACAAAGCTGAAAATTAGTGGAGACCTTGGTTGGGAAGACCATTACAAATAAAATACCAAAAGTCCCCATCGAACCCATGTGTGCTAAAAGAGTTATTCAAGAACAAATGCGCCGGAACTGGGGAGGGGGGGGGCAAGGGTACATTGCCTTGCCCCCCCCCCGGCATCCTATAGCGGGGGGGGGGGGCAGAGGGGTGCAATATGTCTTCTTTTATTTCATTTATTTTTAAAAAAGAAATATTTTTACTTTTGAAAAATAAAATCTAAATTAAAAAAAATTTAAAGAGTAAGAAATTCATTTTTTTCCAAATTTCTTCCAAAAAATTTTGATAAAATCACTAATCTATCTATATATATAAAAATGAAATGGAAAAAATGAATGTATGTATGTATATGTTCTATAGAAATCCACAATTTCCAATGAATCTATTTGAAATTAAGTACACATATAGTACATGGACCAGGGATTAACGTAGTAATAATTTGAATCTCTAAATATTTCTGGGGAATTAATTATAATCAAATTTCTTCAATATCTGGATAAAAAATTTAGATTTTTGACATCTTTATGACATGATTTATAGCCACCTTCAGGCAGACCCTTTGGGCAGGTATAAATAATCCCTTTTGTTTTCCTACCTCACTTGGACTCAAGGTTCTTTCTTAAAATTTGTAATGCAAAAAAAAAAACTAACAAAATCCAAAGGCGAGCAAGGGGTCCAGGGGACGCAGCCCCCTGGCTAGGCGGAAAGCCCGCCGAAGGCGGGCTTTGCGACTATAAATTTTTTTAAATTTTAATTTTATTAAAATTGTGATTTTATTTAAAATTTTTAAAGTTTTATAGTAGATTTGTTTTTGTTTTATACTATTTGAACATATTAAATTATTTTAATTTTCTAAAAAAATTTTTTGCCTCCCCCCTGATTCAAATTCGTTCCGGCGCCGCTGTTCAAGGACAAAGGCCAAAATTTTCAGTTTTACGGATTTTTCTCGAGAACGGTAAGTTTAATCAACAAAATAATTCAGACAAAAATTGTAGATCATTAAAGTATCTACAATAATTGTTCTTATACTTTTTTGAGAGAGAATCACTATTTCTGAGATATTGCGATTCTAAAAATTGAAGAAGTAATAACATTTTATATAATAATGTACACTACGGTGGCCATATTAAGTCGACTTTTGTGGCTCTGACTGTCAGATCGCTTAATACGTTTCAGAAACTAAAGATAACTCAATTAAATTAATGTATTTTATTACTGATAGTTCTATTAATTAATTATTCTATAGTTACCAAATCTAACGTTATTGTTAATGTATTTTCATATAACGCGAGTAATTTCTAAAGTGGGTGAAAGATAGCCAGAGCTGGAACTGGTGCTTGTTGGGTGCTAAGAATCAAGGGCGGATACAAGGGGGGGGGGGTAAAGGGGGTAATTACCCCCCGAGATTTGAAAAAATACCTTTTTTTTGCAAAAAAATTTATTTTTCACGTAAAATTTTAAAAATTAATACTTAAAAATGTGATTTGTATTTATATTCTGGCAAACAAGTACAGAATGCGCCTTTAAATTACTGAAATTAAGAAAAAAATAGTGTGCTGTGCGACGAGTCACTCCAAATTACCCCCCCCCCCCGAGAAACACCTCTGGATCCGCCCTTGCTAAGAATCAGACTCTTCATTTTCAGCTCCCTGTCCTTTGACACGAGAGAAATTTTCATTCACTCCAGATTTCGACGCCATTTTGCTATGGCTTATGACTATCTTCCACTAAGCCATGTGTAATTTTTCATTTCATATGTAATTTCTAAATTATTATTTAATCATTTGATACGCTATGTATAAACGTGGATGCTCTCTTCATTCTCACCATCAATATATGTGACATCCTTCCATATGATATGGTACCAAATCTTCATCGGGGTCAAAATTGAGTTTTTATGGATTCTGTACAGAACATATTCTGCTGAGCAAGACGGTATTTTTAGAATTTTTAGCTCCCACTGTACTTAATACTAAAGGAGAGAGCTTATTTGGTTTGGAAGATGTGGATTTTTATATAAAATACATCGATTCTGATGAATCGAATATTTCATCATATAAGAAGAAGAAATAGATAATCGGAATCAGTAATAAAAAATAAATCGATTATTTTGAACATTTTTAGTAAATCGCCTCTCCTGAAAATTCAGCCCAGTGAAGATTTGGAATCTGTCCAAGTGGATGGACCCGTATATATAAGCACCCTTAAGGATAAGGATTAAGATTTATTCTTTTTAATTTTGATTTTTGTTTTTCCATTAGGTCCAGTCTTCCCATGTATACTTTGTAAAACCAACTTCATAAATTTATATTTCCTATGGAAGCATTCTAAAAAATGTTTATCAAACGGTGTAGAGAGAATAGATAAAAGGAATTTTGTTTTCCTCAAAAAACCATCAAAAAAAGATAAAAGTAAAGCAATTTATAATTTGTATTCATTTTCTTTGATTTTTTTATTTTGTTATTTAATTTTATTTAATTTAATTTTTTTTTTTTTTTTTTTTTGATATTTCTTTTTCAAAAAAAGAAGAAAGGCCAGAAAAAACCAAAAAGGGGAATAATGAAGATAAGGAAAAATCTCAGTCAAATTCCAAAAAGAAGAATTTGAAAACATTAACCTCTAACGAAAAAATACATCCGAAGAAGTCTTTTTTATGTGATATTTGTTCAAAACAATTTATTCAAAAATCTAATCTCAACAGACATTTACGTATTCATTCTGGCCAAAAGGAATATAAATGTGATATTTGTTCTAAACAATTTGGTAAAAAATCTACTCTCAACACACATTTGCGTATTCATTCTGGCGCAAAGGAATATAAATGTGATATTTGTTCTAAACAATTTATTCAAAAATCTACTCTCAACAGACATTTACGTATTCATTCTGGCCAAAAGGAATATAAATGTGATATTTGTTCTAAACAATTTGGTAAAAAATCCGATTTAAATCGCCATTTACGTATTCATTCTGGACAAAAAGAATATACATGTAATATTTGTTCTAAACAATTTGGTAAAAAATCCGATTTAAATCGCCATTTAAGTATTCATTCTGGCCAAAAGGAATATAAATGTGATATTTGTTCTAAACAATTTATTCAAAAATCTACTCTCAACACACATTTGCGTATTCATTCTGGCGCAAAGGAATATAAATGTTATATTTGTTCTAAACCATTTAATCAAAAATCTACTCTCAACACACATTTACGTATTCATTCTGGCCAAAAGAAATATAAATGTGATATTTGTTCTAAACAATTTATTCAAAAATCTAATCTCAACACACATTTACGTATTCATTCTGGCCAAAAGGAATATAAATGTGATATTTGTTCTAAACAATTTATTCTAAAATCCGATTTAAATCGCCATTTACGTATTCATTCTGGCCAAAAGGAATATAAATGTGATATTTGTTCTAAACAATTTATTCAAAAATCTAATCTCAACACACATTTACATATTCATTCTGGCCAAAAGAAATATAAATGTGATATTTGTTCTAAACAATTTATTCAAAAATCTAATCTCAACACACATTTACGTATTCATTCTGGCCAAAAGGAATATAAATGTGATATTTGTTCTAAACAATTTATTCAAAAATCTAATCTCAACACACATTTACGTATTCATTCTGGCCAAAAAGAATATAAATGTGATATTTGTTCTAAACAATTTAATCAAAAATCTAATCTCAACACACATTTACGTATTCATTCTGGCCAAAAGGAATATAAATGTGATATTTGTTCTAAACAATTTAGTCTAAAATCCGATTTAAATCGTCATTTACGTATTCATTCTGGCACAAAGGAATATAAATGTGATATTTGTTCTAAACAATTTATTCAAAAATCTACTCTCAACAGACATTTACGTATTCATTCTGGCCAAAAGGAATATAAATGTGATATTTGTTCTAAACAATTTATTCTAAAATCTTATCTCAACACACATTTACGTATTCATTCTGGCCAAAAAGAATATAAATGTGATATTTGTTCTAAACAATTTAATCAAAAATCTACTCTCAACACACATTTACGTATTCATTTTGGCCAAAAGGAATATAAATGTGATATTTGTTCTAAACAATTTAGTCTAAAATCTCATCTAAATCTCCATTCTTTAATTCATTTTCGAAAAAAAAGCAATAAAAAATAAAAGTTTCATTTTAAAAAATAAATATTTAGACAAAATGATATAAAAATATTAGGTATAATATATGATATAAAATATGTAAAATATATATATAAAAAACAATTATATGTTTACACTTTAATTATTTCTGTTTTTATTAATTAAATAGAAGAGAATACAGTCCTCCCTTACGACGTATTGATGGAGGAGAGGCTAGTGGCAGGGGTGACCCTTTTTCAAATTTTTGACATCTTGTCTCCATTAGCTACGAGTCACGCAGCTCCCCCCCCCCTAATTCTTCCCCTAACTCCCTTTTTTCTCTTTTACTCATCTACTCCCATCTCTTATTTTATAATTTAAAGCAGGGGCGTATTTAAGGGGGAGGGGCCGAGGGGGCCCGGGCCCCCCGAAATTTCCCAAACACATATACATATATAGGGATATACAGACATCAGCACAACAAATTTTTCCGCAGGATGGACAACTTTGGTTCCGCAATAGAAAAAATGTTCCTCAAAAAATTTCGTGTGAAAAAAAGTATAGTTTCTTAAAAAAAAATTTTCCTCAGAAAAATTTTTGAGTTTGGGCCCCCCCCCCCCCCCCGAAAAAAAATTTCTATATACGCCCCTGCTTCTAATGGGCAACTTCCCGTTGGAATTTCAAAAACAAATTTTTTATGCTTAAATAGGACTTTCTAGGCATTACAAGAAAATTATTTAAATTCCGAAATTCCTATAACTTTTTGAGTTATTAATTTTTCAAGTTACGATTTCTCCCATAGGAAATGTATAAAGAACCATTTATGTATTCTTTGCATTCTATGAACATAAACAAATCCTCAAGCACGCACTGGATTTTAATAGTAATGATAATTTTTTTCATAATTAAGAAAAGGCGAGCATTCGACCTTGGCATAAGGTTTAAAAAAAAAAATGACAATTTGAACGAAAGCACAGGAAGCGAGTCTTCTACCTCTTTACTAAAACACTTGAAGCTTAATACTGTACAAAATATAATACCTTTGGGGAATTTTCTTGCTTACGTCATTCAGCATTGTCATCATTTCTATAGTAATATTGTTCATATTACCCAAAATGCAAGGAAACATCGGATCACAACATGCAGTTCATTTACCTGGAATATTTGATTGGATTGGAGATGGACCGTTACACAGATGCATGAAGACAACTACCAAAGCAACATCCAAGTAAATAGAGAGAGGTACGCCACCAATTAAACTTCAAACTTGATGAGAATCTCCTCCCCTTTTAGTCTATGATCCAATGGACAGTCATCATTTAGATTATTTTTGGACTACGATTTAGTAATTAAATTTTCATAGAGATTAGTTTTAAAGAGAGCCTTTTTTCGGGATTTGAAGTTGATACCTATTCAATATATCGTAAATTAGAAAAAATTTTATTGCGAACCCTTGAACCCCTGGCACAAAGGGTGGGTGTGGTCTATCACTATTCTACGTCCTATGGTTTTTAGATAGATATTCTGGCGCCTATGTCGAAAAAGACCTTAAATTCAAAAAAATATTTTGGAAAACGTTGTTGTTGCTAAGGTAACCAAGTTACGTCATGCAACATTGCTATTTGAGATATTATTGCATTTCTATAGTAAACTTGTCCATGGAGGGAAACATCGGCTACCAACATGCTTGAATGTCTGATTGGATTGGAGATCTATATGAATAGGAAGAACGCAGTTGCTTCAAATCGAATTAAGGTCCGGTTTACAGATACTTCTCCCCTTTATTTATTTATTTATTTATTTATTTATTTATTTGACTTTCACCCCTCCCTTCTCGGGTTTGGGGCTCTAGGTACAATTTTATTATTTATTTATTCTTTTCTTTACAAAATATTTTTACAATTACAGTATTTAAACGAAATTGATTTTTTTCTTTGTATCAGACAGAGTCTACACTAATTAATATTTTCCCATTTTCTACTACCTCCAAGTCCAACTCCCATTCTTCCTCTTTGTGTTTGACCACCTCCCGTCCAACAAATACTTCTCAATTCCTATGCTTGTTTTAATATTTTTGTAATATTGGCAATACCTTTTGGCAAGTTTTTGCCTCTTTATGCATATAAAATTTCATTTCAAAATTCCCGCAACGGGAAGTTGCCTAAATAGAGCGTGACAGACGGACATTAGCGAATTACCACCTAGATCAAAAAGTTCCCGGAATTTATTAAGAAAATTAAAAATACAAGTTTATTCATCTAAATGTATATTGTCCCCTTCAACGTAATCCCCACCGACTGCAACACACTTATGCCAAGCCCATCAGTGCTTCCCGCGATTTTTCCATTAATTCCTCTCGGCTGGTGAAGCGCGTTCCCCGTAACGGTCTTTTAACTCGATTGAACAGAAAGAAGTCACAGGGAGCCAAATAAGGTGAATTCGGTGGCTGTTGGTTGGTGTTTGTTGCATTTTTCGTCAAAAAATTTCGAATAATGATGGCACTGTGCGACGGTGCGTTATCATAGTGCAAAATCCACGAGTTTTCTGCCCACAATTCTGGTCTCTTTCGGCGAATTTTCCAAAATTTCCAACGTTCGCGCACCATTAAATCCGTTTTTTACGCAAAATTTAATACAAGTTCGTTGTTGCAAATTTCAATCTATTTCTAAAATTGTAAAAAATCGCCAACACACAGAGATAGAGAGAGATGTACTCTTGGCTACGTAACTTTTGCAAATGTCAATCTATGACGCTAAGGTTAAGAGGGAATATCAACAACAGATGTACCAACTTAATAAAAAAAAAAAAAAAAACAGAACTCATATTTATTTTTATTGGAGAGAATAAACGGTCAAGGAGTCATCGTTGTAAGTGAAACATTCTACAATAGATGCTTCTCTCTACAAATTAATTTCTAACGTTTTCAGATCGTATACTACTACATCGGACTGCACGAAATGTGACTCTACATGAGATTTGGATCAGCAGTGGAGGAGACCTTGAATTAGGCTTAATTACAGTTATTATATTATATATTGGTTTGCTTTTATAATTATTATTTTTTTTAAGGGGGGGGGGGGCGCTTCGTTCCCTCCTTTTCCATTGTAAGTGAAACATTCTAGATGCTTCTCACTACCCACTCTACATCGGAGAGAGATTCGAGCAGCAAGCATCTCTGGGCAGTGGGGGAGGCCTTGGCTTAGCCTTTTAACGTAACCTCTCCTGGCGTAACACCGTAACACCAATACTTCTGGCCACCTCACTCAGACCGAGTTTCCGGGACCTGCCGAAAGGTGTGACCCGGGTAGCTGAGAAGGAGCAATTCCTCGTGGATCTCCAAATATTTGCTACTTGCTTCAGATAAAAAACAAAATTGAAGAAATTACTGTACAAATATTGTAAACCTGAATGAACTATACCCCTTTGTATTGTAACAAATGAATATAAACAATATTACTACATATATTACGTTAGAATTTATTATTACAATACTTGTTTAAATTACCTATTGGGCGTTATTTTCTTTTTAGATTTTTCCTTGGTTAGATTTAATAAGGCATAACATATAAGAATATAAAATGAGCATATAATACGAACAAAGAGAAAAGCTGTGGTGATCGCAGGTAGGGGTGGCAGAGAGGTCATTTGCCCCCCCTCCCCCCAAGGTTTCGGATCAAAATGGAGTAAATTAATAAAGTAAGTTATTATATCAAGAAACATTACACAGGCTAACAGTGATTTTGGTACCGGGGATGTTTTGAGCTTATCTCTGAGTATATGCGACGTCCTTTTTCCAAAAATGCCGTCAATTTTGCTCGAATAGCTCTAGTTTTAGAGATATAGAGAATATAACGTTTTAATAGAAATTCTACTCTAAAGCGGCTCTCTTTTTGAGTTTTCTAGATTTTTTAATGGTGTTTCCTTTTAAAAATATACAGCTAGCTATAGCTACCTGTATATTTAGATTTCTAGATCTTTAGATTTCTATGTATCTTATAAGATACGTAGAAATCTAAAGATTCATCTTCCATTGGAGGTGATTTAGTGGTGCAAAACACGGCTAAAAGTTAAAAAAATGCAATTTTTCCAGTTCTTCTTAACTTTGGACAACCCTACAATTTTTTAAACATCCCTGAATGCAAAAATCGTATATGTACGTTATTCTGTAATTCTTTAGCTTTCCAGAAATCATATATTCGTGCAAATCGGTTAATTATTAACGAAATTATAAACAAAATAGTTAGGGTTTATGAAAGTTCATTTTTGGTAAATGAATTTTCTCATAAACCCAAATTGAATATTCATAAACAGTTTGTGTAACAGACTTCCTATACTTGTGTATGAATATTGCTCGAAAATTTTTAACAGAGGTACTAGTACTTTTTGGCCGATTTTGTTTTTTGTTTTTTTTTTTTTTATTGATCCAGCCTTTAGCCCTTGGCCATCGGCACCATTACAATACAATGCAAGTCATATTAGAATACTTAATCAAAATACATAATCAAAAATTGCACATAACAAAACATAAATACAAAAATAGATACATGTAAAAGAAAACGTTCATATAAAAAAAGAGTATATAAAAAAAAAACATGAATATTAAGAACATTTGGATAAAAAAAAAAAAAAAAAAAAAAAAACTCATCTAAAACAAAAAGATCAGAAATTACATCCTAACAATAATATATTAGCAAACTGAGTTCTATTGAAATTGGGGATATTTTCTTTTTGCTGGTATTAGATGATGATATTTGATGCTGTTATGTAGTTGTAGAGCGCGATTAGATCTTCAAACTGTGGGCTTGACAGAAAACGTCGATAGAGGGAAGGGTCTCGGAAGTTTGCAATGATGTCTTCTATGTATTGAGTTCTTTGACGGACGTATAAGGGGCATTCTGCTATAATATGTACGGGAGTTGCACATACATCATTACAGGAGCATAACGGAGACGGGATGATATTAAATCTGGCTAGGTGTGCTGGAGCGCGGGTGTGATTGATTCTGAGCCGATTGACTATGGTGATGATTGCTCGAGGTAATAGAGGAAGCGCAGTGAACCAAGGTGGAGCTGGCTGTTTTTTAATTTTAGAGAGCGACGATCCAGTGTAGGCCGACGTGAGTCCCGATTTTGTTTAAAAGCTTATTTTCACGCCCTAGGTGTTGACTAACTTAAATATAAAATTTCAACCTCCTAGCT
Organism: Euborellia annulipes; assembly: GCA_023213315.1. NCBI lineage: Eukaryota > Metazoa > Arthropoda > Insecta > Dermaptera > Anisolabididae > Euborellia > Euborellia annulipes. Next base: position 42,228 of record JAKCPI010008050.1, read on the forward strand.
CATTTCCTTCATGGTCAAAAATGTCCACAAACACAGACCAATTTGCGGGACCCACTTTTTTGGACTCAGGGGACCTCAAAACATGTATATCCATCAAAATCTCGACATAATTATCTGCTAGCCCTAAGGTGAACTTTATCTTATTATGGAAAGTGTTAGAAAAAATTAGACAATAACTTGAACATATGTTCAAAAAATCGCCAATAAAATAAATTTTTAGTGAAGAAATTTCCCAAACTCTTAAAAACTCAAATTCTTTCATAAATATTTGTTTTTTATGTGTGAGTATGTGGATGTTAAAAAAAAAAAAAGCAAAGAGTAATTAAAACTTTAATTAAATTCTGCCCAACCTTAAAATTTCAAATTTTTTCACTTTCAAAAACAAATAGCTAGCTAGGTACGTACACATAAACATAAAATAATGCTGTTGACATTTATAGATGAAGATTTTTTCATAAATTAGAAGAGACTTTTATTTAACCATTCTAATTAATAATTAAATTTTACTTGTAATTATAAAATTACCGCGTTATTTACGTATGACGGGAAGAATTTGTAAAAAAAAAAATATTTGTTAGAAGCGAGTGGGTGAGCTGATCAAAGAAAGGTGAGAGGGCTGATACTGTAATTTAAGAAACCTTTAATATGAAATATCTTAGTAAATTTAACACAAATCCATATCATTTTAATCAATTTAATACAATTTAAATAAAATAAAGACAAAAATGTCTTACAAATTTTGTTTTTATTAGAATTTCCAATAAAATGGACAGAAAAAAACTGAAACGGAAAGATTAAATTTATAAAATTTAGAAAATTTAGCGTCAATAAAATAAATTTCGACATTTTTGTCTTTGTTTTATTTAAATTGTAATTATTTATTAAAATGATATGAATTTGTGTTAAATTTACTTTGAAATAAGAAGATATTTCATATTAAAGGTTTCTTAAATTACAGTATCAATAAGGGAGATTAGAACCGGGGCCCGGGCCCTTTGCGCTCCAACCTTAAAATTCTAATAAAAAATAAATTTCATGGTTAAAATTTCAATAAAAAAAATCATTTTTTGGAAATTTTTCCCTGAGTAGCCCCTTTTAGCTCAAATCAAATTAAAAATTTCAAGAAAATGATTTTTTTTATTGAAATTTTAAAATTTTAGCTTAAAGGCCCCCCCCCCTCAGGAAAAAAATTTCAAGAAAATAATTTTATTTATTTATTTATTTATTTTGAAATCTTAAAATTTCAATTAAAAAAATCATTTTCTTTAAATTTTACTCCTGAGGGGGGGGGGGGGGTCCCGGGCCCTTTAAGCTCAAAACAAGGTTGAAAATATTTTTCACGTCTCAGGATAGCTAAAAACGCAGATTTGAATGCCTAATTTTCATAAAATTTTCCATACCTCCCAGACCACCCAAAAGGCGTCTGTCTATCCAGGTTTGGCCTCAATAAATTATGGTAACTCTATGTTTAGGAAATTTTGAAAAATTTTTAAATATCTATTTTTATTTAAATAAACATGGTAACCTATGTATAACTGTTTCAAAAATTGTGTTAAAAACTGTGTAAAAAATTGTTGGCATGAAGCCTTTTACATATTAAAAAAAAACTTTAAGGGTGGGGGAGGGGGCGTATTATTAAGTAGCCCCGGGGCCCATCAATTCTGTCTACGGCCCTGGATATTTCATAATAAATGCTTAATAAATTATGGTATCATTAAGATAAATTAGAAGAGGTCTTCTTAAGAAGAACCAAAGTGTTGTTCCACTATTTTTGACGCGCAGTGTATTTAGGCCTATAACGAAAATTGCAATTTCATTTTAAGAATTTCAGACTAAAATTATAATTTCATGATAAGAGCATTATTTTTGGTTTAAAATAAGACATTAGAGCTAAAAAAAAATTCAATTTTTGGTTTACTTCTATCTTCTTAGACATACTAGCGTTAAAAAAATGTTATTCTCTAAACAAAGTTTTAACAGCGACCTTAACATGTTGCTTTTATCTCAAAATAATAATCAAGTCTATTCTCTGAAAACAGATGTTAAAATTTTAAATAAAAAATGGGTGTTAAAAACTAATGTAAGCGTTAAAAAAAATGCTATTCAAAATCACTTGCTTGCCTCAAATAGCTATTCAGTAAGCAAAAAGTTTAAAGCCAAAGCGTTAACATTTAAAATAGTGTTAAAAATTAATGCCATGTCTAGGGGGTGCCTTTAATATTTTAACGTCGTGTTTAAAATAAACATGGCATCCTTAAAAGGTTATGAATTTGATATAAACTTTGAAATAAAAGCAACATGTTAACGTCGCTGTTAAAACTTTGTTTAGAGAATAGCCTTTTTTTAACGCTGATTGTTTTTACATTACTTTTTAACACCCATTTGTTTATTTTAAATTTTAACGTCTGTTTTTAGAGAATAGACCTGATATTGTTTTAAGGGATGAATTCACCCTAAAAGAAGGAAATCATCTCTCTCTGGCTTTATTTATTCTCTTTGCCTTCCTTTGCTCTCTGATTTTAAGGTCAACATGAAAGTTTCTTTTTTTTTTTTTTGTAAATGGTCATTTAACTATAACTAGATTAGCTGGCTTAGGGTTGGTAGATTCGGAGGCTGAATCGATTTTCGATTTTCGATTTTTAAAATCGAAACCAAATAATCGATTTTTAAAAAAATCGATTTTTGCCTTAAAAAAATCGATTTTAATCGATTTTCGATTTTTTTACAAATAATCTTTCACTATGCCCATAAGTTGATTTTAAGGTTCTGCTTACGATTTTCAAGCGGTTTGTGGAACAAGAAAATAGAACGTTGCATTACTGATGCCCAGATCAATTTATTCAGTCTTTATAACTTCTTTAAAAACCAACACATTGTATATGGTATAACATATTTAGTGTTTATAACTTAAGTTTTAACGTTATAACGTAAATTTTAACAAACCAAGAGAACTAAACATGAGCTTCTATATTTCTCAAAAAATATGGTGGGACTCGTCGCACAGCACAACTTTCTCTTATCTTCAGTAAGCGAAAGTTGTGTTCTGTGCTTGTCACATCCGATTTTTGTGTGGACATATATTTAGGTTCCGACAGTAAGCTTAAGGTACATTTGAATTCAAGATTTTTTTTCTAAAACACACTTTTTTCTCATTCACACACACATTCACAGTCTTCTCCATTTAAGACTTTTACGATATACGATATCCGTTATTGATAATACACACATATTTGGGGTCCAGGCATTCCTATTTAAGCCATTTGGTATCCAAATGGCTTAAATAAAATCATTGGACTGCCTGGGGTCCGAATCCGCGACTTTTGGTATACGAGGTTAGCATGCTAACCACTACACCAAGCCCCGAGGGCTGAATTCAAGATTAAAATTTATAAACATGGGGAAATATTTATATTTTGTTACCATTGCAACAAATTCTATCTTTCCTATGAAATACAAGAGTAAAGTGTACTTCAAAATGAGAATATACATTTTAAAGAGCATCTAAAAAATAATTGATTTTTGAATTTTAATCAAAATCGTTGAGGCTATTTTTAAGAAAATCAAAAAACCTGAAAACTACCTCAGTAAAGTACTAGTACTTTTTGGCCAATTTTAATTAACCGCTTATTTTCTCGCTCCAGGGGGTGTCTATCTTAAATTCCAACCTCATAGCTCAAATCCTTCAAGCTTAAAATTGAACACAGACGGACAGATCATGTCGCTAAAATCACTTTCTTGGAAAATCGAAAATCGAAAATCGGCAGTCAAAAATCGATTTTTTCGATTTTTTCAAAACACTGAATCGATTTCGATTTTAATCGAAAATCGAAGCTCAAAATCGATTTTCGATTAAAATCGAAATCGATTCGACCAACCCTAAGCTGGCTGAAGAGAAAAATCACTTTCCATTTAAAAGGGCAATAAAATAATACTCTACAACATTCCATTTTGTTTTTCAAAAGTAAAAGGAAATATGACTCTTTTTTTTTTGTTTTTATTTAATTAAGAAAGTGTATGTTAAAGAAATCAGATGATATTAATGTTGGGCAGATCCCTTAATCTCCTTCCTGGATCCCTCATATCCTCTGGGAATATTTTTGTTAAATTCTAAATAAATACAAAATATCATTAGAAAGGGTTGAATTAAAAGCTAATTTTTTAATATGTTATTAATCACTATCACATACATATAAAATAAAATTTTGAAGAAGATCTGGCACAGGGTTATCGTGTAATTAATTTTTAAAAAATTGAAATTTAACATGTAGCCTATGGGGAATGTCGACGAAACGGACACATATCGAGTTATATAGCCACCTCTGCAATAGATACAAAAACAAAAAACTTACATTTTTATTAATTCACTTCCGAGGAATACGTTAAACATAAAATCAAAAGTTTCTGCAGAAAGCTTTTAAAGATATTTTAACAAGAAAGTCAAAAAATTCTCAAAAATGACAGTCGCCAATATTTAAAAGTGAGACTCAGACCAGTCTGGCAACGTCGCATAAAATAATACTCTTTTCTCGCTGTCAGTTACATTTTTTTTCCATTTTACGATATTTTTTCTCGCAAATCGTCCATTGTGTTTAAACTGATTTGCATTAAACATTGTAATATATTAAATAAAATAAAATTTAAGGCGTTTAAGATTTAAAATAGATAGCTGATGAATGCAATGTTGCCAGTTCTATATTACGTGAAAAACTGCTCAAGTCAAAAGTCATTCATTTATTATTTTTGGTAATTAAATTATTAACTTAATACAATTATAGGTCACGACTAAATTATAATAATTGTCTCATAGCTTGGAAGATTTGGAATATATGAAAACAGAGAGAAAAAAAATTCTCCACCTTCCTAGAGCCTCTCCAATCATTTAACGTTTATTTTTTGAGTTATAAAAAAAAAAAGGTATTTAAAGTGAATATTTGAAATGTTTCCTCACGTGCTTAATTGATAGATAGGATCAAAGAGATAAAAAGAGTTTTCTTATTCTCCTTTTAAAGCGCCGCGTGAAATTAATCGTTTAGAGAGACTACAAGACCTCACCATTAAATGACTGCCTTCTTCAGTTATGATATCCTATTTCTGTCTGTCGTCACGCATTCTAGAGATATATTTGTTTGGTTTATTTATTATAAACACCTGCATTTTTGTGAGGAAAAATTAAATTTTTGATCTTTTCTCACTCTTTTAAAAATACATTATTTTTTATAATCAGTTCTTTTTAAAAGAAATTAGAAATTAATTTCTATAAACGTGATAATATTTTACCTTGTATAGTAAATAGAAAAGATTATTTTTTATTAAAAATTTTAAATTTCTTAATGTAGTTTTGAGAATGTTTATTCACTAGCCGCTCCGCCCCCTGGACCCCCCTCATCAGTGGCGTAGTGAGCTTAATTTGCGCCCGGGGCACAATACCTTTTTAGCGCCCCCCCCATTCGAAAACCATATAATATTATATGTAAAATACACTGAAAAAAAAATATGAATTTTCAATCATTTTTCATATACTTTCGTGGTTTAATATTAATATACCCAGGATATGAATTAAAATTAATATAAAAGTTTATGAACAAATTACCAACTTTTAAACTTATCTTTTTCTTTGTGTGCCGCCAAATTTTGAAATCGTTAAAAGTGTACCGCGACAAGTTGAGAATCACTGGTCTAAACGTTCTCAAATAACTCGACTACCTCAAGGAATTTCTATTAATAGAGGTAAAGGTGGTAATATGAGCCCTGTAGGTATTATGAGCCCCCAATATATCTCGTCATAGAGTTCACACAATCTAATGGGGATTGATGGAAACACTGTGTTCCGTTCTTTTTTAGGCCTCTAGAGAGCTTTGGTTCAGTTGTTGATGATAGATGGTGGATAAATCAGGTGTTTGTGTTTTCTTCTACTAAAAAACTTTGAAAGGTACCTATTTAGCCCTTAATTATGATTATTATTCGATTACATTTACTTTAATAGGCTACGCTATCTAATAGAGTAGGTTTTAAGCTTTGATTTAATGTAGGTGATAATTAATTTAGACAGTTACAAAGATAAAATATGCTTTGAAGAAATTCACTATGGCTATGTCGGTAATATGAGCCCCCTTCTGTGCCTGGTATATGAGCCCCAATTTCTGAGGGTCCGTCAATACCAAAAAGTCCGTTTTGGAAATGCCAGTGGGAGTTGATAATCCCGGAGATGAGCATACGCCCTGTACGTTTTGTGAAGGACTTTACTCTGCCAATTATCAAGGAGAACTGTGAATACAGTGCCTGATGTGTGAAATGTGGGCGCACAATGACTGTGCTGGGACTGAAAAAGATGTTTATATTTGTGACTTTTGCAGATCATAAAATATTTTCTGTTTTCCAACTTATTTACACTAATATAGTTTTGTAATTAACAAAATACAATTTTCATAAAGGATATTTGTATTACTAACCTCTTTTTAACACTCTTTTTCATGTATTTACTCTAGGGGCTCATAATACCAGCACAGAAAATTTTTTCAACAAAACGAACTTTTTTGATTTTTTGTTATTATTTCACTTTCTGTGTATTTAATCGACTGCATACTTTTTAAATATATATTCATCAATTGTTATAGTTGAAGTTCAACACAAATAATTTAGCAAAAATTATTAAAAAAAATTTATTATAACAAAAAAGAAACTAGGGGCTCATAATACCACCTTTACCTCTATTATTTTATAATTATTTTAAGGAAACTTGAAATTATTCTTTTAAAATTTATTTCACAAATCTAAATTTATTAAATTCTGGTTTGAAATTCGCGCTCTAAACTATTTAAATATTTATGAAGTCATACTAATTAAATAATTTTTATAAAGTAATTCAACTAAATAGCTATAAAAATTAAAATTAACAATTTTTACGAAAATATTTATTTTAAAATATACAAGAAATTTGTTAGGTTGGCAACAAATTGAACTTTCTCATATACTATTTATTATGTTCTAGTCTACTTAACCCATTTCTTCCCGGCGTTGCGTATACGCAACACCAAGTTTAACTTCATAAAATGCAGTCAAAATGAAGTTTTTATGCAAAAGTCATCATTCATTTATTAAAAGGCATTCATAAGCTTTCTTTCTATGTATTTACATTTCAAAATAAGTGCAACACTCCGTGAAAAAAAATTAATTACTGAACACCTGTTTTTATCAATTTTTTTCAATAATTTTTTTCAAGTACTAAAATATATTTAATTCAACTTTTATGTACATATTCCAGAATGTTATAGATGTGGAATACACATATATTTTTTTTTCTTAAATATAATAGACCTATGACACAGTAGCGAATGATACATTTATCCGTTGCGCTGACGCAACGTTGGGAGTTCCCCGGCTCGGTTTTTAGTAGTAACATCGTATTATAATATCCTTCTATGACTTTCGTATTTTATTTTATTATTATTATTGTTTTATTATTTGTCCTATTTTTCAATTATTGAACATAGAAATGTCTTTCTACAAAAAGAAAATACAAACAGCTGAGAAAATTATAGCTATTTTTGAGGAATTAGAGGGAGAAGAAGCCATTGATGTAGTCATCATAACTCCTAAAGTAGATAAACTAACTGATGAAGAAGAAATAGAAGATGGACTTATGATTATCAATGACGGGGGTGAATAATTACAGTACATATAGTGCTACATATAAAATTTATGCCAGTATAGACGACAAAACAGATATATCAGTACCTGAAACTACTAATTTCTGATGAACCACACTAGAAAAAAATGTATCCTATAACAAAGGGGCCGAAGTGTGTCCCAACTAACAGGTATACTCCTAAAAACTGTAAAGTCAGATGTGTCTAAGAAATAAAAAATAAATTTGGGAATTTGACACGCTTACAATTGTTTGAACATTTCTTAGATGAAATTGTGGAGGATATAGTAGAGTTTTGAATAAACTATCCTCAAACTAAAATAACCTGACATTTGTAATTTCAATAAGAACATTAAGAGAGGACAGAACTCTCCATATTATAATCCGCGATGAAGAAAATGCGCAGACGAGATGCAAAATTTGCAAAATCCAGATGATCTACATATGCAAAAAATATCAGTTTCACCTTCATTCACATTTTTTTTTAAATTTCATGAGTAATAGAATCAATCTTGTTCAGTTTTTTCATACAATCATGAATATTTAACATTTTGAGCAAAGAAAAGTAGGTGATTGAAATAAAAAAAAAAAAATTATTTTTTACCAGGAAACTCCCAACGTTGCGTGAGCGCATCGTTATGTTATGTCAAAATGACAACACATACTGCTAATTTTTAATATTTATCATCTTATTTGAATTACTTTTAAGTGGAATTGATGACAAAATAAAATATTTTTTCAAAATTTCTATTGTCGGGAAGATATGGGTTAAAGAATGCTACGAATTCGTGATTAATCTCGCTTGTTTATTTTCTCGTGTTTTGTTACATTATTCTTTTAACAATCACTCATAACAATAACGATCCAACACACTCACTCACTGCTTCCTTAACTACTCATACTCTACACTCCTTCCCCTCTTCAAAGATCTAGCCTATTCGGAGGTCTTCGTGGCCTGGCGGACCGCCGGACCTCGCTTGTCTCCTCCGGTCTTTCCTCTTCGTTTGTCTCCACCTGTCTTTCCTCCACTTGCCTTCCTTCTTCAGCTCCCTCACCTATTCCTTCTTCGCTAGGCTCTCCTGCTCCTTCGATTCCCTCATCCGATCTTACTTCCTCCTCTTGCCTTCTTTCTTCAGCTCTTTCACCTGCTCCAACTTCCTCTTCCTGGTTTGAACATGTAGGGTCCATCCAATCTTTGCATGATTTTTCCCTTAATGATTCTTTAGGCGCTTCCATCGGCCCATGACGTAATTGATCGATGTGTCGTCTTATTATATCGCCTTCCTTACTCTTGATCACAAAATTCCTTGGACCTTTCACGGCGATCACCTCGCCTAACCGCCATCGCGGTCCCGCGGCATAATTTCTGTACCAAATGTTCTCGCCCTGCTTAAACCCTCTCTCGTTTCCTTCCTCTCGGACTTCCTTGGGCGTTTTATCTGGTTTTATAATATCTAGGGGTGTTCTAATACGCCGCCCCATTAACTTTTCACTAGGCGTTTCCTTTTCATTATTTTTTGGCATGACATGTAAATGTAATAGTAATTCAAATAATTGTTGCTTAAAATTTCCCATTTCAAATTTCATGATTTTACTTTTTACCGTTTGAACCAGTCGTTCCACTTTCCCGTTACTAGCCGGATGAAATGGCGAAATCAAGATGTGCTTAATGTTGTATCTATTCATCACCTCTACAAATTCATGACTTGTAAAACATCTTGCGTTATCGCTAACTAGTTGGATTGGAATTCCATGGGTTGCGAAAATCTCATAAAGACATGAAATCACCGTATTACTTGTCAACGATGAGACCACTTTGACTTCGGCCCAACCTGAGTATGCGTCAATCAATAAAAATATGTATTTCCCTTGCACCGGTCCCGCGAAGTCTACGTGGACTCTGTACCACGGAATGTCCGGTACGTTCCACTGTAAGGGTTGTACGCGGTTGGGATTTCTCGCGTTCACGCCACATGAATAACAATTTCGAACTTCTGCCTCGATCTCTCTATCGATACCCGGCCACCAGCAGTAGCTCCTCGCTAAAACTTTCATTTTCACTATCCCGGGATGCATGGCATGAAGCAACTCCAATATGTGTTTTCTCAACGTTTTCGGAATTATCACTCGCTCTCCCCAGACTAAACAACCTTTAATGATTGACAACTCGTCTCTTTTTTCCCAATAACTTTTATCTTCAGCTGGCCACGTTGTCGCGTTTGTCTTCAACAACGTAAGGACCCCTCGTAACTCACTATCATTTCTCGTGTGCTCCGCAATCATTTTCGAATTTACCGGTTTTTTAGGCAATGATTCGATGAACATAATTGGTTCGTCGACACATTCCTCTTCCTCAACTTTCGTATTCGTCGTAAATCTGCTTAAGTAGTCAGGGATTACCATTTCTCGCCCAGGCCGGTAAATCAATTCATATTGATACCCGTTCATGATTAATGCCCATCGCAACATTCTCGGTGCTATTACTTGGGGTAAGGGTTTAGAATTAAATATCCCTAACAGCGGACGATGATCGGTTACGATCGTGAATTTTCGATGAGCTAAAAAATTATTAAATTTTTTGACTCCAAATATAATAGCTGCCGCTTCTTTTTCTGTCTGCGAATAATTTTTTTCGCTTGGCTGTAAAGTTCTGGACCCATACGCTATAGGAACTTCGACAACGTGGCCAGCTGAAGATAAAAGTTATTGGGAAAAAAGAGACGAGTTGTCAATCATTAAAGGTTGTTTAGTCTGGGGAGAGCGAGTGATAATTCCGAAAACGTTGAGAAAACACATATTGGAGTTGCTTCATGCCATGCATCCCGGGATAGTGAAAATGAAAGTTTTAGCGAGGCTATAAATTCTGAAAAGGATTCTCCTGGGCTCTGTACTCGTTTATAAATCCTGAAACGCTCCATAAATTTATTAGGCTTTGGTATAAAAAAATCATTTAATTTTTGTTCGATCACTTCGAACGTAACCGTATCTCCTAAAATATCCTCAGGTTGAATTAATGAGATCATAAGTCTTAATAAATTATCGCCACCTACCGCAATTAAAATTTTTTTCTTCTCCTTACTATCCGTGATCTTATTTGTTTCCACAATACATTTAAACCTTGTTAAATAGGTACGCCATTGCTCCGGATCCATTGAGAATTCTTTTAGTGTTGAAAATGAAACAATACTCACAGATGCCGTTTCCGTCATTTTGATTCTAAATTTACCTCGTCGCCAATATATTATGTTCTAGTCTACTTAAAGAATGCTACGAATTCGTGATTAATCTCGCTTGTTTATTTTCTCGTGTTTTGTTACATTATTCTTTTAACAATCACTCATAACAATAACGATCCAACACACTCACTCACTGCTTCCTTAACTACTCATACTCTACACTATTCATAAACAGTTTATGAAACAGAGTTCCTATACTTGTATAGGAAGTTTTCTGGAAGTTTTTTCACAGTGTATCTTCTAATATATCGACACAAAAAATCTGGTGTGACAAGCACAGTACAGTACCTTTGGTAAGAGAAAGTTGTCTGCTGTGCGACAGTCACACCAGATTAACTGATCTCCTAATTGCAAGTTTAAATAGAGATTTTTTTTTTAATTCACCTATTAAATAATATCGCTTTGTATTTATTTTATCCATTGCTAAGTAGAGTAGATGTTGTAAATAAAAAAAAAAAAATGATTATGGAATTTAAGATGTCAAAATTGCGGAAATGGCTGACTATTCATTCATTCATTCATTCACAGTTGCTTGCATAGTCTTTCCTTAGTCAAGGCACGTGCTAAAAGCCATTTTAATTGGGAACCCAAGGGAGAGTCATGAGAACCTCTCCCAGATGGAGGGCAAGCCAATAAATAACTGAGAGAGAGAGAGACATTGTTCAAAGTGACTTAAAACGGAAATTTTATATTCACAATGAAACGCTATTTGGTCATCTAACTTTTAACTTTCTTCTAAATAAAGTTTATATTGGTCAACCAAAAAAAATAAAAATAAATAAGATTTTTGATTTTTATTAATTCGAGTACCCTGGAAAAGACTGTATTTTTTACTTTCTCTTAGGGTGCGATTATGTTGGAGCTGCGATAAACGATAAGAGCAGAGCGTCAATCAACTCGCTAGTAATGTTTACGTTGGAGCTGCGATAATAGCAAAGACAAAGCAGGTGTGTAAAAGTTTAAACTGTTTTTAATCGCTATAAATTGGTATTTGCTTCAAGATATTAATAGAAAACGTGAATATTGGTGTGGATGGAGCTGATCGGAGGTGAAGATTTTGATGTCTGCATAATGTTATAATTGACAGATAAGGTTTTGAACATAACCTCGTATTTTCAAAATATATCTAGTGTCAAAATTCACTATGATTTTAAATAAATATATTAAATATATTTTAACCGTTAAATTTATTAATATTTTAAATTAAATTAAAATATTAGCGTAAATTAAATTATTAATAAATTTCTTTATTAATTAAATAAACCATTATTAAGATTATTATATTAAATATTTTAAATATAATAGATATTAAATATAAATAGATTTAAAAGTTGAATGAATTGAAGTAGCAGAAAAATGTCAAACAAATAGTAAGTAAATTTATTTATTTTAAATTTATTTTATTTTAGTACAAATAATGAGCTGGAATTGAACACAAAAAAAAGTAAAATTATCATTTTTAAAAGAGGAAAGCCCTTCAAGAAGAAAGAAATATGGAAATGGAAAGAAAGTGAACTGGAAACGGTGGAAAAATATAAATACCTGGGAATATGGTTCGACAAAAGCCATACCTATAAAGAACAAAGGGATATTCAAGTAGGAAGAGGAAAGAGGCTAATAAGAGAACTCTGGGGAACTTTTAAAAGAAGCCGCCTCAAAAACATACACCTCAAATGCAGAATTTTTGATTCTTTGGTAACAACTGCGATATTATATGGAGTGGAGGTTTGGGGAAATAGAGAAGAGGAAAAGGTAGAAGTCATACACAACACCTTCATGAAATGGATCTTGGGTCTACAGAAAAACACTCCAACCTACATATGGAAAATGGAAATGGGAAGATGGAGCTGGAGAAACAAGATAATAGAAAAGAAACTGAAAATGATTTTGAAAATATACCAGATGTCGGAAGAAAGATGGCCGAAGATCTGCCTAGAAGAACTGTTAAGAAGAGGGAAGAATGGCGATCTTACAAGATGGATGGCAGATATAGTGAAGATCGGAAAAGAAGGAGGAAGACCAAGCCTACTGACAGACCTTTCAATAGACAAGACAATTGACAGTTTAGAAGAGGAGCTCAAATATGTATTCATGACTAACTGGGACAGTGAGGTACAAGAGACGTGGACAAGAATTGACAACTCAACTTATAACCCGCTCTACAAACAAATGAAAAAGGACTTGGGGATAGAAGACTACCTGACTAACAGATATTTAAGGGAAAGAGACAAAATGACATGGGCAAGAATAAGGTGTGGGAATGACCTAATGAAATTTGGGGGAAGAACTAATTGCAGGTTTTGTGAATCGACAGACGAAACACTAATACACTTAATGACATGTGACATGGGCGTAGCCAGACTTCTTGTTAGGGGGGCCAACCCCTCGTTAGGGCGAGAGGGGGGGGGTTTGCAATTAATATATACATAGATTATTAATTATTTATTTAAATAAAAAAAAAAATTAAATTAATGTAGTGGATTGGGGTGTTAAAAAGAAATTCCCAATGGGAAAAATATATATTTGCTTGTTTTTTTTTAATTTTTAGGACCAGCCAGGGGGGGGGCAACGGCCCCCCCTGCCTCCCCCTGGCTACGCCCATGACATGTGAGATGATGGACCAGGAACTGACAGACGAATAGAGAGAATGGAGAAAAGGAAAATTAATAAGGAATGGACAAGACGAGAAGAAGTGGGCAAAAGAAATTATAAAGGGACTCGATATAAAATGGTGCCAATTCTGGAGAATTCTTCAAGAAGAAAGAAGACTAGAAAGATAGAGAAGTGCACGGTGATGAGACTAAAAATAATTGTAAACAAGATGTAAACTGCAAATATTATTGTAATTAATGTATCCCAAACCCCAAAAAGGGGAGGGAGGGAATCGAATAAATAAATTATATTATATTATTTTAAATTTAAAAAAAAAATACTCTAGATTAACTTACAATTTTTTTGTGTCTTTTGTGCCCCGTCATTCAATAGTTTGTCTAGAAAAATATATTATGAAAATTTTTCTCTTTTTTTATTCCCCAATGAGGGCCTAGAAATACTTCACTTATTTTAATGTCTATATCCATCTCCGATCAGAGCGTCGATAAGAGCGAAGAAAATTAATCGGGATCCAAGAACGATTCTCAGCGCAGCTCCAATATAAACAGCTCTATTCAAAAGCATGTTTCTATTTTCTTTGCTATGCTCTTATCGACACTCTTATCGCTTATCGCAGCCAAGGGCGGATACAAGGGGGGGGGGGTAAAGGGGGTAATTACCCCCCCCCCGAGATTCGAAAAAAATACCTTTTTTTCGCAAAAAAAATGTATTTTTAATGTAAAATTTTTAAAATTAATACTTAAAAATTTGATGTGTATTTATATTCTGGCAAACAAGTACAGAATGCGCCTTTAAATTACCGAAATTAAAAAAAAATAGTGTGGTGTGCGACGAGTCACACCAGATTACCCCCCCCCGAGAAACACCTCTGGATCCGCCCTTGATCGCAGCTCCAACATAATCGCACCCTTACTTTATTCCTTTGTTAATGTATTAATTTCTAAATATTTGTACACAATGAGGGGCTGAATAAGCTCTGCTTGACCATACAATTTTCACATTCACACAATCACAATTCCAGATTAATGAAAGAGAAAGAGACTTATTAAAAAAAAAAAATTATATTTAAATGGCTGAAGAAGAGTGCTAGTGTCATTTTAATAAGCATAAATAATGTTTCTTTAATGAGAGAGAGAGAGAATGCAGCATGCACATGTCATCGACGATGTTGACTGCCTCCGAATTGCTCATGAATTTTTATTACCTTATCAAAACGAACGAGGCAGTAACCTCTGCATTTAGAGTCCTCCTTTACGCCCATTCCATTTCAATTGATGCTAGTGCATTAGCATTTTATTAAAATTGAATAATTATATTCAATCGGCTGTCAATCAGCTTTTCCAATCCAATTTATTCCCGTTTCAAAAAATTCTTATCTTGGTCCTTTTTTTTAATACAGTAGAACCCCGGTAATTTCTGTATGACCTTTGGTTTGGTATGAATTATCAGGATTAGCAATTATCGGGAGCAGGGGCGCCGCGTGTGGGTGTGCAGGTTGTGCCCCGCACACAGGCTCAACGTATATGTCCCTCGACGCTATAATAACGTCGGGGACACAGAGCTTCCGAAGAAGGTCTAAATATTTGGGGGAACACATCCTCTTCAGTGGTTTTTCGTTTTCGGGATCCAAGGAGCCTAGGGAGCCAACCACTATCGCTTCCATTTCCACCGTGGCGAATCTCGACCGAAGAGATTCCGCCAAGCCAGAGTATCTTCTCTTGCCTTGCTTCCTTCAGCGCTGCCATGAGGTTATCGAACGGGATTGTAATATCCACAGAAGTAAAAGAAGAGATGGTGAGAGCATGGGAGAAGTGGCAGCAACTGAAGAAAGAGGCAAAGAAAGTCACAAAGGAGGAAGTGAATAGGTTGAAGATCAAGATCCTAAGAACGGAATCAAGGAACAGAATGATGAGAGAAAAAGAAAGAAGAAATAAACAAAAACAAAACAAAACATTGTAAATTAAAATTGTAAAATATTGTAAACAATCCCTAAACCCTGGATAAGGGATGGGGATGTCAAATAAATAAGTAAAAAAAAAAATCTGGTGTGACTGGCGCACAGCACACAACTTTCTCTTACCTTCGGTAATCGAAAGTTGTGTACTGTGCTTGTCACACCAGATTTTTTGTGTCGACGTGTATTTAGTTTCCGACAGTATGGTACATTCGATTTTCAAGGTGTAAAATTTATAAGTATGGCAAAATGTTTATATTTTGTTACCATGGCAACCATTTCTCCTATCTTTTCTATGGAGAACAAGAGTAAAGTGGTCTTCAGAAGATTTCAATCACAAAATGAGAATATACATTTTAAAGAGCAACTAAAAAATAGTTGATATATGAATTTTAAAAAAAATCGTTGGAGCAAATTTTGAGAAAATCGAAAAAAACTGAAAAAGTGCATCAGTAAAGTACTAGTACTTTTTGGTCGATTTTGTTCAAAAGCTTCGTGTCACGTCCCATGGGGGTGCCTAACTTAAATATAAGATTTCAACCTCCTAACTCTTTTCGTTCTTGAGATATTTTGTTCACAGACAGACACCCACCCACCCACCCACAGACAGACCATGTCGCGAAAACCACTTTTTTGGATTCAGGGGACCTCAAAACGTGAAGATCCATCAAAATCTCGACATCGAATTTTTGACATGAATCCAATACTTTCTCTCTATATATATATTACATATATACATAGGTAAGAGAAAGTAAAAAATGTAACCCCACATCCAGCTACACTTTTGCATCTAATATGTTTTTAATCTCTGCCAGTGATAAGAATCTTTTCTAATATTTTACGAGCTAGTGACATTTTATTTGAAACCTGTTTGATGGGCACACGTGGGTTAAGAAATGTCTCTTTTAATCCACAATAACTGTCAATTCGATTTGAGTTATAATAATGTGAACATTTACATAAAATATAAAAATATTAGTGAGATGATTTATTTCTTAATTCAATAAGTAATGGGAAATTTGTGTTGCCTATCTTTCAGTCATTAAATAACTTTTTTGGAAAAAGCTTTTATATTCTGTTTACTAACAAACAATTGTAGGGATTTAAAAGAGATCCTTAATTAAATCAAAAATATATTTAATTTTAATTAATGTTTATTTATTTAAAATTAAATTTTAATTGCCTTTTATGGCAATTAGAGATGCTCCAAGTGCAGCTTAAAAGAATTGCTTTTACAAAGTTATAATAAATTACTATATATAAGTGTTATATATCATTTTACTCGGGAGAATGTCTAGTTTCAAAATATATAATCAAAACTATAGGTTATTTAAGAAACAAAAAAACTTTTTCAACAGATCCGATGTTTGAAAATTGTGAAAAAAAGAAATTATCAGACATAAATGTATTATTTACAAATTTTTGTTGTTTTTTATTCCAATCAACACATGATTAATATATATCATTATCTGTAATTACAGTTTAATGGAGATGGCGTCCAATTTGCCCATTTCCCATGGGTATTTGTCTAATTAATAAATAAATAGATGAAATTTTCTCTTCTTTTTTTTTTACGCCAATCTACATACATACATAAAAGATTAAACAGAGAGAGAGAAATAATTTCGGGAAAAAAAATAAAATAATACCAACAAAAGAAGAAGAAAAAAAGAGAGAGTATTTAACTCTCATTCAATTATTATAATTTAGACTTCATTAAACCTAATTAACTTTCTTTCATTTGAGGTTATTTATTTATTTTTTTTCTAGAGCTAATTTTAATTGTTATAACAATACAAAAAAAAAATTATTTATTTTATTTCGTTTCATGTTTTATAATTAATTTAAATTTATTTATTTATTTTTTTTTTAATGAATATTCAATATTTTTTTACTTTCTCTTACCTATGTATATATGTAATATATATATAGAGAGAAAGTATTGGATTCATGTCAAAAATTCGATGTCGAGATTTTAATGGATCTTCACGTTTTGAGGTCCCCTGAATCCAAAAAAGTGGTTTTCGCGACATGGTCTGTCTGTGGGTGGGTGTGTGGGTGGGTGGGTGGGTGGGTGGGTGGGTGTGTGTTCAATTTTAAGGATGAAGGAATTGAGCTAGGAGGTTGAAATTTTATATTTAAGTTAAACACCTCCCGGGACCGGAAAAATAAGCTTTTAATCAAAATCGGCCAAAGAGTACTAGTAGTTTACTGATGTACTTTTTCAGTTTTTTTCGATTTTCTCAAAATTTGCTCCAACGATTTTTTTTTAAATTCAAAAATCAATTATTTTTTAGATGCTCTTTAGAATGTATATTCTCATTTTACAATTGAAATCTTCTGAAGACCACTTTACTCTTGTATTTCATAGGGAAGATAGGAGAAATGGTTGTTGCCATGGTAACAAAATATAAATATTTTCCCATACTTATAAATTTTACATCTGAATTCCAATGTTCCGTACTGTCGGGAACTAAATATATGTCGACACAAAAAATCTGGTGTGACAAGCACAGAACACAACTTTCGATTACCGAAGGTAAGAGAAAGTTGTGTGCTGTGCGCCAGTCACACCAGATTTTTAGATTAAAAATCAATTATTATTTAAATTCCCATTTTTTTAAAATTTATTTGTGTCTTTAATTGTTTCAAAGAAAACATATATGTCTCTCTCTCACTTGCAAACATTATCGTCTCTCTCTACTCTTTTTAAATTCCCTTTCCACCTTATCTTCGCATAGGAACAATGTTAATTTCCTATAGGGATTTGTATGTTAATTTCGATTCAAAAGGGGGTCCCCTTTAGAACTTTTTAGGCATTTAAAATTTTTTTTTCCAATTCTTATGAAATTTTGTATTTATTTACGATTCTATATTGTGTATAAAATGTCCAAATATGAGATTAAAATTTTGAAAAATAACCATAGTTTATTTGAAGCAGTCAACATTTAAAATGCAAGTTTGAAACTAAGGTGCTATCGGAAACTAAATATATCTCGACACAAAAAATCTGGTGTGACCAGCACGGTGCACAACTTTCTCTTACCGAGGGTAAGAGAAAGTTGTGTGCTGTGCGCCAGTCACACCAGATTTTTTTTTTTTGTAGGTGATTAGAAATAAATTTTAAGAGTATTATTTATACATATAATAATAAACAAGATATTAAATCAAAGAGACTCAAATAGATGTAGAGGATATATAAATATATGTATGTTAGTTATTAAATAAATAACGTTTTTTAGCCTTTCCAATCAGCATGCATGTAGTGTGTGATATAAAATAAAATATGGCTTGCATTTTCTCCAGTTCCTTTTCTTTTTCTTTTTTTAATTGATTTGATTTTGTTACTAATCGTGTTGTTATAATAATTTCGTTGTTGGAACATAAAACAAACCAGATATGCAAGAGCACGCTTAACATGTTCTTTTTTTTTTTAATTTGTGTTTTAAAAAGTAAAAAAACCAAATACATTCACTTAAAATTTAGAGCTTTCCCTTTCTCAATTTAGAAAATGATTCATGGGAAATAACGGCGACGGCGACGGCAACGGCGACATCCCTTCCTCCTCCACTTCTCATATACATACGAAGCTAGACATCTATTTTATAATAGTTTCTATATTTATTATAAATTATAATAGTAAAACCTGAGAGGTATAAATGACTCACACACTTGTATGCAACGCCTTGCCATGTTCGACAAGCGATGACGCACCTTCAGAAAGAGCATAACTTTTTTTTCTCTCTTGCCCTCCACCATTAGTTATGATTTATGCGCCTCTTGTAAGTTTCTTACTTCCGGATGATTAAAATCAAAGATTAAAAATGTCAGGATGAGAAACTAGAGTGTCTAATCGACGTTTTGGGCCGCTTGTCAAAAAAATATTGCATCTTAATTTATAACAATCAAAAGAATCGAACTCAAATTCAGGAGATGTAGAAGATATATAAATATATATATATAAATAAATATACGTATTTTGAATATAAATCAAATAGTAAGAAAGGGATTCTTTTAATATTCATACCTTCTCTTTTATGCCATTCAACTTCTGAATGTTCAACACATCATAAATTATAACTCAATAAAAGTCAATATAAATTTCCCACATTTTTTCTCTAGTCTTCCCTTTAGATATTTCTACATCCCTTTGATTCAGTGCAAATTGTGTTTTGTTCTTTTTGTATGAATATTATTTCTTTTTAAATATTTTAATAATTAATGAAATATGAGATTTAATATAATTAAAATTATTAGAATTTATTATTATTACTTTTATTTAATTTTAAATTAAATTCAAAAATCAGATTTTTTATTGCTAACTTAACAATTAAAAAAAATTCCAAAAAAATAAAACAATTTAAAATAGCATTTGTTTGATAGAGAGGATCTCACTGCAAGGGGCTAAACTTTGAGGCCCCAAAAAGGTAAGACACAAAATGAGTTATAAAAAACGATTTTAGATTTTAATTTAGATATGTGAATCCAAAAAATAGAATGTCAAATTGTGGGATCAATTCAAGGTTAGTTTTTTTTTTTTTAATTATATTGATTATATGCCAATTTCTATGTTAAATGATAATAGCTATTCGGTTTAAGAATAAAAAGGGAAAGAAAATAATTGAAAAGCATTACTATTATAATTTTTTTTTTTTTTTTTAAATAAATGGTTAAAGGGCAAATTTATATATAATCACTCTATCATTGAGATAATCGAAGATAAATAAACAAAGAAATTTTAATATAAAATGAATGCCACATATTTAAAGTTCTCAATAAAGAGAGGAAAATCTTTAACTTCGATAAGAATACGTTTTAAAAGGAGGAGGGAATAAATTTGCATTCCATTTATTTGAAAAAGTCATTTATCGCCAAATAATCAAAGAATTTATTTCAACCCCTGAGTGGAGGGGTGTGCACGCTTTTTCGTAGCGTCTCGTGAATTTGTAAATACAAAATATAATTGCATCATTTTATTTAATTATATCAATAATTAAATTAGCATAAAGAAAATATGCACATAAAATATTTATTTTTTTAAATTTATCTCGTAAATAAAAATAAAAAGAATTCCTAGAGCTGGAAGTATCAAACACTCAAGTTGAGGAGTTAAAATATTAAAAAGAAAATTAAATAATAATAAACAATTAAAATCAAAAAGATTGAGTTGAACACCAAATTAGGATCCAAGAATCCAAGAGATGTAGAAGACATATAGTTATATATAAAGAGTATAAACAATGGTAAGATTATATATCAAGAGTCTGCGCTAATTTAAGTTGGACATGCAAAAATTGAGTCACTTATAGAGAAGGTATAAATTTTAATTATTGCCAAAGATAGGAATTGTATCTTCCCGACGAATGTTGTTTCAAAATCTGAATAATTCCATTTTTGTTTAGTCTTTTCGGCATCTTAGGCCATATTGACACTTATTATTAATTACCATAGATATTGGGGTAGATGTAGTGTTAGTTCATTTGGTATTCAAATGATTTAAATAAATTCCTCGGACTGCCAAGGGTTCGAATTCAATTTGTTGACATTAACCTCTCGGCCACGAGGAGGGTGGAGGTTATTAGGGGGTAATATTAGGGGTAATTAGTTTATAATTTGAAATTATAATTTGAAATTAAATAATTCTAATTTATATTTTCAATATTGATTAAATTTGAAAAATATCAGCTATTAAATTAATTATATATTAATATTGAAAAATAATAAACAACAATTAAAATCAAAGAGATTGATTCAAACTTCACTTAGCACAATCTCCAAGAGATGTAGAATATCTATAGGCCTATATAAACAATAATAACCTCCAAGGCAATCCGTGGGCAGAAAAAGCAATTGGCTTTGTCGAGTTTTAATATACCGCACGCAGCAAAGGGGATAACTTCCTGGGCGAGGCAATTTTTATTTATTTTTTTTTTTAATAATCATGTTGAATTGATTTCCTTTATTGAGAAGGTACACACTCTCTCTCTCTATCTTATCTTCAAGTGTACATACTTAGACTTTCGGGTCTCTCTCTTTCAATTGCGCTACCGTTAAGTTAAAATTGATGTCATTTGGAAAGTAAATCACCAAATGAGTAAGCGAGTGCAAATAAACGACATTCATTTATTTACCCAGAGGGGGGGGAAATAAATAAAAATTCACATTCACTCACTCACTTTATTTGCCAATTTTATAATATATAAAAATACCTATCTAGTAAATATTACATAATTTAAATTAAAAATAAAAATAAAAATAAAAAACAAGACAAGAGGTTAATTTAACTTTTACGGAAGTTATACCAACATAATAAAAAAATAAAATAAAATTGTGTCTAGATCAAAAAGTGCAACCTTTACTATCAGTTCGATTGAATAAACTTACAAAATGAGTTCGTAATAACCTAACCTAACCTTTTAAGTTGTCAATTTTGTCTTGGATTGTTTCGAATATTCATATAACTTTGATCCTTAATTAAATAAAAATAATAATAATAATAAAAATAAATAAAATTTATTTAAACAAATGAAAATAAAGCCTAAAACTTACTTATCTTTTTTATTGTCGATATTATTTGATTGAGGGAAAATGGCGACAGAACGTGGTCATCAACTAAAGCTTTGGCGCTGTGATCGCCCTGCACAATTCACACCAGCTATTCTATTGGGTCAAATTATGCAGCAAAACTATATTTTCTGACCTGGAGGTGTAGCTATCAATTTTATGTAAAAAGACAAATAATATAATTCAATACTCATTGTTGATCCAAATTTTATTAGATATTATTTTTCAACGATAATTGACAACAAAGTATTAATTTAAATATTTAAGACCTTATAATAAAGTAAAATTAAATATCTATTGAGAAGTCTTTTAGATTAATAATACTTTGTTAAAATTTTAAATTTCTTTTGTATTTTTTAATAAATTTAAAAACACATGTAAGTAATTAACATTACGTTTTATATTTATAATATCTATTAATTAATTTCCAAAGACATTTTTGTTATCCGGGGGCTAATTTTTTTTTTTGCGCCTAGGGTCTTAGATTGTCTTAATCCGCCACTGACTGAAGCAGGAGCGTATAAAAAAATTAGAAATGTAAACTAGCTGTATAATCCACTTTCAGACTCGACTACGTTATTGTTTTAAAGTTTTTCATTAAAGCCAGTAATTTTTGAATTTAGGCTTTCACAGTTGTTATCATTAGTAAAAGAATTAGATTTTTGGTTTAACTGTGGTTTATTTGTAGAAATTACAACGTTTCGACCACTCATTCTGTTCAGATACAATTTAGCTAAGATTACAAAGGTTGTTACATCTGGGAAGATCTCAATTGAACTGGTTAAGAAAACAAGATGGCTGCCGCTTCTCGACCTGCACGCCATCTACACATGAGCGATTGCAGCGCCCCTACATACAATTTGACACGAAATTCAAATATTGTATTTTTAAAAATATATTATAGTATACACTCTCTAAACTGTACAAATTATTATTGTACATGTATATATAATGTATTGTATATAAACAATTTGTCAATAATAATTTGTACAGTTTAGAGAGTGTATTCTAATATATTTTTAAATATACAATATTAGAATTTCGTGTCAAATTGTATGTAGGGGCGCTGCGATCGCTCATGTGTAGATGGCGTGCAGGTCGGCAGCCATCTTGTTTTGTTTCCTCAACCAGTTCAATTGACATCTTCACAGATGTAACAACCTTTGTAATCTTAGCTGAATTGTACCTGAAGAAGGCCGCAGAATGAGTGGCCGAAACGTTGTAATTTTTACAAATAAACCACAGTTAAACCGAAAATCTAATTCTTTTACATAAAGCCAGCAATTAATTAATTTAAACTACCTTTTAGTTCTAGAACCTGCCGTTATCAAATTAACTGCACATTGAAAAAAAAAAAAATATATGAAAATCCATCAAGTAGTTTTGCATTAAATGAGTTATAAAGAAAAAGTTGAAATCAAATTTCACATAATTGGACCCTGTTATGCATTAGTGTGTCAAGCGCCAAACATGTCCTAAAAAAATTTATATTTAATGTTACTTCCACAATTGACAAAAAAATTATATATAATCCAATGAAAACAAAAAACTTTTATTGTTAATTTTCTCAAAACTCGGTAGCTGGCGCTTGACACACTAATGCGTAACAGGGTCCAATTAGTGATATATTAATTTACACTGTATATAAAATATTATTTTTTTTTTTTGCATTTTTATCATTTATATGGTTATAAAGAAAAAGTAATTAGTTAAATGAACTAGATCTTTTATTCATTTTAGTGAATGGTTGAAATGAAGGCCTACTGGCTAGAAGACTAATTACTTAATATACTTTTATAGATAATCTACTATTTGTAAAATCAGTTCACTAGTTAACGACACAATTAGATGTTTAAATACGTGTGAAATTGCTCTAACTCTTTGAAATCATAACTCGAAGATTAGAACAAGTAGAAGAATTTAAAATCAAATAATTGAGATATTTATATTGCCTTCACTGGCCACTCTACAAATTTGTGATTATCTTTCTCTAAAATCGTAGATCGATATCAGCCTTTTCAGTAATCGGCACCCTTTGGAGTCTTAAAATATATTCTCGCACCCCTTTATAAACTATCCACCTGAATCACTTTCACATTTTTACTTTCTCTTACCTATATATGTTAATATATATATATAGAGAGAAAAAATTGGTTTCATGTCAAAAATTCGATGTCGAGATTTTAATGGATATATATATGTATACAAAATATCTCAACAATAAATAGAGCTAGGAGGTTGAAATTTTATATTCAAAATCCGTACCCCCCTGAGACTTGAAAATAAGCAGCGTGAACAAAATCGACCAAAGAGTACTAGTACTTTACTGATGCACTTTTACAGTATTTTTTTTTTTTTTTTTTCTCAAAATTCGTTCTAACGATTTTGATTAACACTAGCCTTCGGCGGGCTTCGCTACCTGGACCCTCCTCCAGCTGGCTCGCCTTTTCTTTTTTTTTTAAACATTCACACTTTTTTCTCAATCACACTCACACTCACACAGTTTTTTCGGCAACTTAGGCCATGTAAGACTTTGACGATAATCGTTATTATTTATAATATCTATTGTGGGTTCAGGCATTTTTATTTAAATCATTTGGTATCCAATTGGCTTAAATAAAATCATCTAGGATTCAAGCCCTCGATCCTTGGTATACAAGACAGGCGCGCTACCAACTACACCAAGCCTGAGGCACTCTTGTTCTTCATAGGAAAGATAGGAGAAATGGTTAATAAAATATAAATATTTTCCCATGTTTATAAATTTTGAATTTCCCTCGGGCTTGGAGTAGTTGCTAGCGTGCTGACCTTCTATATCGAGGGGCGCGGGTTCGGATCCCAGGCAGTCCGATGATCTTATTCAAACCATTTGGATCCCAAATGGCTTAAAAATTCCTGGACACCCAATAGATATTATCATAAATAACGGTTTTAAATGGCCTAAGTTGCCGAAAAGACTGTATGACTGTGTGTGTGAGTGTGTATGAGAAAAAAGTGTGAGTGTTTAAAAAAAAAAAAAAATTGGAATTTAAAATATCGGCGGAAACTAAACATATATCGGCACAAAAAATCTGGTGTGACAAGCACAGAACACAACTGAAGGTAAAAACTGTGCGACCAGTTACACCATTGGCGTAGCCAGAAATTTTTGATGGGGGGATCAAGATATTTTTTTACAAAAATTTAAGATTATTTTAGGGTATTTATAAATCATTTTGATTTGTTTTTTTAGCTAGAGTAAATTATTATATTTTACTTTCTCTTACCCTATGTGAAATATAATTTGTATTAAATATCTAGTCATGGCTTGGGTCTCATGGGGGGGAGGGGTTTGAACCCCCAAAATCCCCCCTCCCTGGCTACGCCTATGAGTTACACCATACTTTTTAACAGATGTGTTCGAAATCCCCCACACATCTAATTTGTAAAATTTACTCATAAATTTTCTACTCACGTCATTTCACAAAATTTATTCAAATTGACCATTCATTCATACAATATATATGATAAAATCAAACGTCTGTCAAACAACAAATTTAAGTCCTGTATGATCAAAGAATATAAATCAAAAATGTCCTTAATTAACCGTTATATGATGTGATAATCGGACAGAGAAGAAGAAGAAGAGGAAAGAAATAGAGACATTTATTTATTAGATAATCCACTGTAGGCGAGAGAATCTATTGTATTCTTTTATCTGATCATTTCTGTCTTTGGATTTAAAAAAAAAAAAAAAAAAAATTAAATCAATAAATGCTCTCTATTTATTTAACTTTCACTATAAAAAAAAATTTGACATATTTGTTAGCATAAGTCGGATGTCAAAA
>JAKCPI010008051.1:0-14367 GCA_023213315.1 Euborellia annulipes
AAGCCAACGACCGAGAATTATTAATTGTTGTAATCAAATCCGTAAAAATAAATCGATTGTTATTTCCTAATTGTTGTTTTTTTATTGATGTTTCCTGGAGAAGCCAGTTTTCTCGTTACATGGTGGAGTTGCTGGGATGAGTTAATTAATTGTTAATTAATTAATTAATCAGGAAACATCAATTATTAATTAACGCTACCTCTTCAAGGACTCAGCCCGAGACACCAAAAGCATTATTATTAGTATTAATATTCTAGAATTCACTAACCGATCAAATTTACACACTTATTTAATTTCTAAATTCTTAATTTTAAAATTTAAATAAAATTAATTTTTTCTTTTAAAATGATAATGACTCTGCCTTTTGATTCACACTATAAAATTTCAATTAATAATTTTAAAATAATTTTAATTTTCATTAAAATAATTTTTTTAATTTTCATTAAAATAATTTTTTTAACAATTTCAATTCTCTCACAATGGACGAGTTTCCTTTTAGTGAAGAATATTTTGACTCCGTACCCCCTCTCTCAGAGCCTAATCAGTCTGATGAGCCGTTTTGGGCCACGACTCCTGAACTAAAACAATTTTGGCAGGAATATCAGCAGTCCTCGTCTTCCCCTGATAATAAAATACCCCTTACTGAGCAATCGAGTTCAAGCTCTCGAGAACCTTATAGCCCCCGTAGTAACCCCTTCAGTCCCTTCTATTCTTTCGGCAATGAATCCGACGATGAATCTGATTTCTTTGACGAGGAGGATTATAATGCTCACATGTCCCCGGTGTCTTCTCACCCACCCACCTATTGTACAGAAACATGTTTAATTTGGCATGAAGCCTTCGAACAAATCCCTAAATTTTCTCATGCTCTTGATTTTGGCTGCCTCCATCCAATTGATTATATAAATTTATTAAAAGATGCCATTTTGCAACTTAGAATGCCCGATCATTATTCTTATCTAATTATTTTTGATTGTTTTATCAATGACGCTCAGTCATGGGCAAATAAATGGGCCTCTGAAAATGAGCATCTCGAATACCCTCTCGATAAATTCTTTGATGCATTTCTAGAGCGATTTTGGAATATCTCAATACAACAATGGCTATTTACAAGGTTAAAATCTCCAAATTTTTCCATTCAACCGGGCCCAATTGCTCCTCAATTTGTCCAAAGATACCGCTGGGCTAGACATTCCTCTCTTGAATTTAATGAAAATGAACTCCTTCAATGTTTAATTAAACACCTCCCTGTCAGTCTTCATAACCAATTGCTTTCTCTCCTTCCCGCTGGCTACATAAAAATTTGCAAATATCTCGAAGATTATGACTTGATTCATTTTCCCGACCACGATGAAGAAATTTATGCCTATGAATATTTTTTTGACGAATTTTATAGAATTCCACCGCGAATTAATCGCTTTTGTCCCTGTCCAAACGTTCACCCCTTCTTCGAACCTCCTTCAGTTTCAGTTAAATGCCCTAAAGTAAATAAAAAACCTATAAAAAGTTCAGTGGCCTCGATGCCAGTCGAAATGTCCCCGAAGCCATCAGTTGAGAGGCCTGATCAACCTCTTGACTCTGTTAAGTTGGCGAACGAGTTGCCAGCCAAGGCATCCTCTGCATCTCAGCCGTTAAAATCGGCGAAAAAGCCACTTTTTGTTCTCAAATGGGCACCCCCACGTGAGAAAGCCACCCCAGTTCACAAACCCCAGACGCCAGCCCCCTTCTGAAAATTCTAAGTCAAAAGAGATTAAAATTCTCCAGCAAATGCCGCAACCTTTAGTTTCAGCCCCAGTACATGAGCCTTTTGAACCACAAATCTCTGTCGAGTCTGTAGCCCCTATTTTTGAAGCTTCTCCACCTCCTGTCAAAGCTCAAGAGAAAGATGTCGAATTTTCAAAACTTCCCCTAGATCAACTAAATTGTCATTTTAAATCCATCGTCCCCATAGAATCTGAAGTTAAAGAGTCGCCAGTTCCCTCACAAACGCAAGAGCAAGAGATAGACAAGCCTTCTATAATCGCTCTCAATCAAACTTTCGAGATGTTGAATGATAGTATGACTCATTGTTGTGAATCCCTAGATAAACCGGTGGACCAATTTGAGGAGATAAACGTCCCGCCTACAGGCCAGTGCCGTCCCATCATTGAGAGCCCTCAGCCCATAGAAAAACAGTCAGCCGTTGCTGTGCCCCCACCTATGGAACCTCCTGTCTGTCAGTCGCCAAAGAGACCCCTAAGGCCACCCGCATTTCCACAAGCTTGCTCTATTTGCAAAATAGACACCATAAAATCAATCCTTTCGGCCTACTCTCATAGAGAAATTGCCCCTGCGAAACCAGAGACGCCACCCGCCACCCCTTTCTTTCAAACAGATTTTTATATCACCGACTCATTTATGTCATCTGAGGCGCGTGAAAGTGTCCCCCTTGTAGATTTTCAGACAAAGTCGCTTCCCCGATTACTCACTGAGAAATTATTTATTTTTAATAAAATTTCATTCTCGGTTGAAAGATGGCAAATTTTGCGATGATGCGAAAGCCAAATCGGCTCCTTTGGGCTCTGAAAAATTATTTCTCGCCCGCCTTTATCTATTAAAAATAGTCCCCTATGTTGTGAGAACACATCCTTCTTTCATTGCGCTAAATCGCCTATTTTATAAACATAAAGTTCGTTTTAAAGGATCCCACCCTGAGGAGCATATACTTGAATCCGCCCTCTGATTTGACTTTTAACCCTGACCTTGACCTCCATTGAAATTAAATGTTTAAATTTCCTTTATTAAAGATAAACTTAATAAAAAAAAAAAAAAAAATTTTTAGAAAATATTTATTCTTTAAATATCAAAATGATATTTTATTCAATTCTATATTAGATATTAATAAAGCAATCTCCTCACTTGAGTTGTTATTTTTAATTTCATGAATTGGAAATTAGTGTGACTTGTCATAGTCCATTCATTTTTTAAGGAACTAAAAAAAAAAATCATAATAATTCACTTTAACAATTATAAATTAAATTCCCATGTGTGTATGTTGATTGTTGGTGAGGTCTAGAGAAATAAAAAAAAAAATAACAAAAATAAAAATTATAGATAAAAATTGATAATAAATAAAGTATTTAATTATTCAACCAATGATGAATTAAAACAAAGAAAAATAATAATTAATATGTAAAGAATAAATATATGCCAGTGAAAGATTAGTAATTTTTAAAGTTAAACACTCATTATGCGAAAAAGACACTGCCCCCTAGTGTGCTCACGTTCCCCAGTGATCAGTGCTAGTGAAAGTGCTAATTTTAATTTCAGCCCAAGAGGCAAAGTTTATTTAAAAAAAAAAAAAAAATATATATTTCTAATGTTCTTCTTATATTGATATATAATGAATCTCCCCAAAGAGGGAATAATTTGTAAAAATGATCAATTATTATGTTCAGATTGTTATTATTAGTCTATGAGCCTCATGGTGCATACTTGCACGTTTTTATTGAGAAAATTTAAGCTGTTTGTGTTGATGAACCTTAGGAAACCGAATACCCTCCCAAAAAATTTAAAAAAAATTCACATTGATGTTAAAATAGGATCGCAATAGATCCAAAGTGGCGGTATAATTTTGAAAAGTGTTTATTCTTTTGAAGCTTTCTTTGAAGCGAGATAATTGGCGTAATTGGTTATATCGGGAGAGGGATGAATTTCTTGGATTGTCGCGATCATCCAAGTTTATAAATCGTTGTGAAGTCCACGAGCCCCCACTATTCGAAGGTGACAGATTCCCATTCGAAAATAATAAACTCCGGCCAAAGTGCCAAACTTTAATTAATGAATATGAGCTAAGCTCGCGGGTCAATGAACCCCAAACTGGTGACTGAGAATCGGGAAAGTACCTCCAGAGTAGGACTTTACCCAAAAATGGTTCCAGCACCCCCTATTATATTTCGCATCTGTGTCAGGCCACTGGGATGGACCTTGTACACAATGCACATTTTCTTCGTGGTTTTTAGGTGGGAATGAGGAATCTGCCCTCAATTGTGGGATCGCAAACGGGATCCGCGTTTAATGAAAATGAGACCGACATTTCGGTGATTTATTCGTATTTTGATGTGATTGGTGAAACCAATCTATTTTTGTGAAGTTGCAGGTGGAGAAAGAATGGGCGCTTGGCTAATTGTACCTGCCCCCACCCCTCTCATTTTTTGATTTGGTGACCACTTAAATAAAAGGGTCAACCTCCTATGTTTTATCAATGACAAACAGCATAAGTTTTGTCAAAAAAAAAAAATTATATTTTTCAAACACGGTCTACCCGAAGAGGAGTCGTGAAAATTTTAACATTGTTTATCGAAAAAAATTGTTGTTCTGCGAACAAAACAATTTTTTTCTCCCGGGGCCGTAGGATGTAATGGTAGAACCATTTCCTGGCTTCCCAATTATCTTATTATAAATTATAATGATTAGATTTTTAACCAAAGCATTGACTGATTAAGATGATGCCAGTCTCTGGACCCATCAATTTATTTAATTATATTTATAAATATTTAAATATTTTTATTAATGAACAATTTTGTCAATTTTCTAATTTCAATTTATAATTTTATATTTATTAATCGCAACAAACAGATTTATTTAAAAATATTAAATTTAAATTTATTATTTAAATTAATTAATTTTTTATAAATGCGAATCCGTGGGGTAAACAAAGAGGCCCCCTACAAGCCTATGCAAGCCCCCGGGGCGCTCTCTTAATTCAATCATCGCCCGGACGCCAAACCAGGCACATCGCATGTACCTCTCCTCTGGGTACATCCCATTGTTTTATTATGAGGCTCAGCCTCCCCCCTCAGCAACCACCCAGTAGTGTTGCACTTCACCAATGATCTCCCTGGACCATTATCCAGCGGAAGATGCTACAATTATTAAATGGCGGCGCCTTCTTACAAACGGGCTAACCATGGCCGCGGGCCCTCGAACGAGACCTTCCGAGCCCAGCCGTGTTCCAGTCTGGACCAAAAGGATGCTGCCTCAACATCAGATGAGTCCATCAATGTTTTCCCCTTTCCTTCATTTTTATTAAACTAAACTCGCATATATTAACAAACTATAAACTTTAATTATTCTATTTAAATCAAATCTGGCAAATAATTAAACGTTCTTTATAATTTAAAACAATGCTTTTGGTAATCTCAATGAAGCGAAATAGCAGATACTCGTACACCCCAATACCGGCGTTGAAGCGAAGCCAACGACCGAGAATTATTAATTGTTGTAATCAAATCCGTAAAAATAAATCGATTGTTATTTCCTAATTGTTGTTTTTTTTATTGATGTTTCCTGGAGAAGCCAGTTTTCTCGTTACAATTTATTTAATAATTAATTATTATTAATTTAAAAATAAGAATAATTAATAGTTATTTTTTTTGTTTAATTGGGAAAACAAGTGCTGTCCTTTGAAATATAGCCCGGGTCATGTAGTTAGCCCCCCCCCCCCCCCGCCCCTCGATTCATTTGCAACGTTTTTCGTAAAAATGCAGTATTTCTGATAAATCCGATAAAAATAATCAATAAGCCTTTAAGTCACGTCGACAGCTAAATTTGAACGTTTTTATTTTTCGTTGATACAGGACAGAGGAGTTGGCAGCCAATTTTAGAGCCTCTATATTAAATAAAAACTCTCAATTCTGGATACGTTTCGGCTTTATTCTACTAAGGCCATCATCAGTCCCATTAGTGCTGGAAAGACATACATTAATATATAAAGATGACAGTTACAAAATACAAATAAAATATTTTATATAAAATATAAAAATCTCACAGTATTAATATATAGAGTTGTTATAATGGAATATTTTTTATATACATTAGTTGGTATATAAATAATTTCTATTTTGTATGCTTCCAGTTTTTAATACGTGTGTATACGTCTAAGTAACAATTTGATTTGATCAGATATTTCTTAAATTTACAAATATATTTTTCAATGAGATGGGATTATATCAATGTATAGAGGCTCTAAAATTGGCTGCCAACTCCTCTGTCCTGTATCAACTGATATCTACAGCCACCTTATCTTATATCAACGTTTTTATTTTTCTTTGAGTGACTCCATCACAGATTTAAATATTTCCGTTTAATAAAAAAAAAAAAAAAATTAGAAAAATAATGAATTGGGTATAGGAGACTTTGCAGCCAAGGAAATTAAATAAAAAACTTATTTAATTAATAATCGTCAACGTTTCGGTCACAAGTCACGACCTTCCTCAGGACGATTAATTGTTAGAATACAAGGTTGACAGTATTGTATTCTAACAATTAATCGTCCTGAGGAAGGTCGTGACTTGCGACCGAAACGTCGACGATTATTAATTAAATAAGTTTTTTATTTAATTTCCTTGGCTGCAAAGTCTCCTATACCCAATTCAAAGTCTACAGCCACTTCTCATCACTAGAAAAATAATGTCACTGCTAGATATCAACTGAATATTGCCGAGAGGGGCGTTAGTTGGCTCTTAACACCCCCTAAATTTGCTTCGAGCCAAAAACGTCCCTTTAACGCTCACAGGTCAACGGTATCGGAATTTTTTATTTTTTTCCTTAAAAATAAAAAAAAATCATAAATTTCTCTGTACCAGTGTTTCCAAACCTTTTGAAGTCCACGGCACCCCCCAAAGGTGCGTTGAGAATAATATTACACACTTCCTTTTTTTCTCAGAAAAATGAAATTTTTGTCGCCCTCCAGAACCCCCCCCTCCCACGCGGAATTTTTTTCCGCAGTGCGGAAAATCATTTTACCTTTTTTTTTTTTTTTAGCAAAGTTTCATTTTTCCGTCATACGCAAAATTTTTTGCCGCAATTATTTGGCCTTTTTTTTTTAGCAAAACTTTATTTTCCACGTCTTTTTTTTTTCTTAAATATCTCGTGGAAGCCCTTAGGCATTCTCGCGGTGAAGAAATTTGATTACTATGTTACTTCCTGGTTCATATATGTGTACTTAATTCATTCAATAGATTTGTGGATTTCTATAGAACATATACATAGGCCTACATACCGGTAGATACATTTTCCCTTTTCATTTTAATATACAGTGGCGGCGCGTCCACTAGGCAAACTAGGCGGCCGCCTAGGGCGGCAACCTGGAGAGGGCGGCAAAAAGGGAAAAATAAAAATAAAAATTTTGGTTCCCCGGGAAAAAATTTCGGTTCCGCGGGCGGCAAAAATTTTGCGTCTCTAAAAAAAAGGTAAAAAAAAAAAAAATTTCGCAGCAAAATTTTTGAGATCGGGGAAAATTTTAAGGAGGGGGCGGCAAATTAAATTTTTAAAGTTTTGGGGGAGGGGGGGCGCAAAAAAAATATCTTGCCAGGGCGGCAGAATAGCTTGCCCCGGCCCTGTATATATACTGTATGTATATTTAAACGGTTAATTTTTAAGATTTTTTGTGAATTATAACCTTTCCGGGACTCTCCCAAACTCACACAAAAAATTTCATCCAAATCGGTTCTGTCGTTTAGGAGGAGTTCAGTCACATACACACGTACAGAAGAATTCTATATATATAAAGATAATTGCGGAGTGTCCGTGTCTGTCTGTCTGTCCGTCTGTCACGCTCTGTTTGACCAACTTCCCGTTGGAATTTTGAAACGAAATTTTGCAGTCTTATAGAGGACGTTATGGAGAGTCCAGGAAAAATACTCGGGTCCCGAAATTCCTATAACTTTTCGAGTTATTAATTCTTAAAGTTACGATTTCTCCCATAGGAAATGTATAGAGAAATATTTAAGTATTCTTTGGAGTTGTGTATTCTATGAAGGTAAACAAATCCTCAAGCAGGCACTGGATTGGAATACGTAGTAGTAATAATAATTTTCTTTACATAATTAAGAAAGGCGAGGGTCCGCCGCAGGCGGGCGAGCCAGTGGAGGGGGTCCAGGGGGGCGTAGCCCCCGCCTAGACGCGAAGCCCGCCGAAGGCGGGCGGCGCGGCTAGTTATATATATAAAGAAGAAGAAGAAGAAGATTAAATTTTAATTTAATTTATAGATGAGATCTTTTTTTTCTCACAACGTTTCGGTAGACCTATACTCTTTTAAGTTACGCCTCTGAGAGGTCCTTTGACTCCAAAAAAAAAAAGAATGTGATCAATAGAAGTAAAGTCAATAAGTGCAAAGAAACAAATATTTAGAAATCAAAGAGAGAGAGAGAGAGAGAGAGAGAGAGGCTGGGAATGAACAGGTGTTGCTTGACCTTGTGAGCCGCTGCCTCTTTGGAGGACTTGACTTGGCCTTCTTAAGCCACTTGACCAGATCAATATCTCCAAGATCAGTCAAGTCAATTGGTAATCGGTAATGACTCCAGGAAGAATCCACCCTAACATTAAATTACCATTAATGTTTCATTTAACGAATAATCTCTAATAAATTTATTATTTATAACCAAGCGCTCTTTTTTACACTCACAAAAAGTGATCTCTAAATTGATCTAATCTCGTTTGTTTTTTTATTTCACCCTTTTTGATCTTATTCAAACAAAAAAAAGGGAAAATTAAAATTAAATAAAAAAAAATTTGATACGAAAATGGCATTTGGGCCCTTCTTATTTTGCGCCCTTACTGTTTTCTCCGCCACTATTTTAGTCATTGTTTAATTAATAAAAATCTGGTGTGACTGGCGCACAGCACACAACTTTCTCTTACCTTCGGTAATCGAAAGTTGTGCACTGATGCTTGTCACACCAGATTTTTTGTGTCGACATATATTTAGTTCCCGACAGTACGGAACATATGAATTCAGATGTAAAATTTATAAGCATGGGAAAATATTTATATTTTGTTACCATGGCAACCATTTCTACTATCTTCTCTATGACGTACAAGAGTAAAGTGGTCTTCAGAAGATTTCAATGGCAAAATGGGAATATACATTTTAAAGAGCAACTAAAAAATAATTGATTTTTGAATTTAAAAAAAAAATCGTTTGAGCGAATTTTGAGAAAGTTGAAAAAAACAGAAAAAGTGCATCAGTAAAGTACTAGTACTCTTTGGTCAATTTTGTTCAAAAGCTTCGTCTGACGTCCCATGGGGATGCCTAACTTAAATATAAAATTTCAACTTCCTAAGTCTTTTCGTTCTTGAGATATTTTGTTTATAGACAGACCATGTCGCGAAAACCACTTTTTTGGATTCAGGGGACCTCAAAACGTGTATATCCGTCAAGATCTCGACACCGAATTTAGGACATGAATCCAATACTTTCTTTCTCGCTATATATATGTATATTAACATAATATATAGGTAAGAGAAAGTAAAAATATAGAAATATATATATAGTGCAATATGTTTTATTTGTTATAGCCTAGTTGTTGTCTTAAAGTGGAAAAAATTTTTTAAAAATGAAGAAAAATAAATAAAATGCAATTTCTATATCTTATAAACTAAATGATCTTAGGCTTGAAATAACGTGCGAGGTTCTTGGCCCACCAAAAGCGACTTGCGCAGCTAGTATTTGAATATAAAAATAAATTTTTATGGTAGCCTACATCTCTCACGATTGTTTCGAGATTTTTTTTACTTTCGTCCATGCATTTTTACTTTCTCTTACCTCTATATATATGTTAATATATAGAGAGAGAAAGTATTGGATTCCTGTCAAAAAATTCCATGTCGAGATTTTGATGGATATACACGTTTTGAGGTTCCCTGAATTCAAAAAAGTGATTTTCGCGACATGGTCTGTCTGTCTGTCTGTCTTTGAACAAAATATCTCAAGAACGTAAAGAGCTAGGAGGTTGAAATTTTATATTTAAGTTAGGCATCTCCATGGGCGTAGCCAGACATCTTGTTAGGGGGGAGCAACCCCTCGTTAGGGCGAGAGGGGGAGGTTTGCAATTAATATATACAAAGATTATTATTTATTTAAATAAAAAAAAAATTAAATTAATGTAGTGGATTGGGACGTTAAAAAAATAATTCCCAATGGTAAAAATATATATTTTTTTTTTTTTTTTTTTTTTTTTGGAGCGAATTTTGAGAAAATCGAAAAAAACTGAAAAAGTACATCAGTAAAGTACTAGTACTCTTTGGCCGATTTTGATTAAAAGCTTATTTTTCCGGTCCCGGGGGGTGTTTTACTTAAATATAAAATTTTAGCCTCATAGCTCAATTCCTTCATGCTTAAAATTGAACACAGACACACACACACACACACACACACACAGACAGACCATGTCGCGAAAACCACTTTTTTGGATTCAGGGGACCTCAAAACGTGAAGATCCATCAAAATCTCGACATCGAATTTTTGACATGAATCCAATACTTTCTCTCTATATATATATTACATATATACATAGGTAAGAGAAAGTAAAAATAAAATAAAAAGGTATAAATAATGAATGGCTGGCGATGTCTTCTGATGGGATGTGATGTTTCGGTCGCTTCGGGCCGACCTTCGTCCGAAACGTAAGTGAAGGACGTCTCTCGGCAAATCGATTCTAGTGGGGACCGTCTCTCGGCCCGAAGACAAATAGGTGGTGTTGACTGGCTCCAGCACCGAGTGAGAGGAGATGCTGACGGCAACCGAGAGATATAAAATATTGGCGGTCTCGCAGCCCGCCGTCAAGTGATGTTTGATGTTGGTTGTTTCACATCCCGCCGTTGAGTGGTATATTTGAAGATAGTATTGGCTTCACAGCCCGCCAGAGAATGAAGTTTTTTTGTCTGTCCCCGACCAAATAATCTTCTCTCAAAAGGGGAAGGGAAAAAAAAGGATTAATTCTATTTTAACATGGTGGAAAAAATGAACAAAGATTTGTTAAACATTTATAATTATTTATGTGTGAATGATTTATTGGTTAATGCTGAGAAATGTAAATGTACGATCAGGGCCGCCTAAACATAGGGTAACCATAATTTATTGAGGCCAAACCCGGACAGACGACTTCCGGGGTGGTCTGAGGGTATGGAAAATTTTTTGAAAATTAGACACTGAAATCTGCGTTTTTAGCTATCCTGAGAGGTGAAAAAAATATTACTTGCTTTGAGCTAAAAGGGCCCGGGGCCCGGGCCCCCACAGGAAAAATATGTGCAAAAAATGATTTTCTTTATTGAAATTTTGAGATTTGAGCTTGAAGGGCCCGGGCCGGAGGAAAAAAAAGCGAGTTTTTGAGCTTAAAGGGCCCATGGCCCCTTCAGGAAAAAAAGAGAGTTTTTGAGCTCAAAGGGCCCGGGCCCCTTCAGGAAAAAAGCGAGTTTTTGAGCTTAAAAAAAAGCGAGTTTTTGAGCTTAAAAAAGCGAGTTTTTGAGCTTAAAAAAAAGCGAGTTTTTGAGCTTAAAGGGTCCAGGCCCCTTCAGGAAAAAAAGCGAGTTTTTGAGCTTAAAAAAGCGAGTTTTTGAGCTCAAAGAGCCCGGGCCCCTTCAGGAAAAAAAGCGAGTTTTTGAGCTCAAAGGGCCCAGGCCCCTTCAGGAAAAAGAAGCGAGTTTTTGAGCTTAAAAAAAGCAAGTTTTTTGAGCTTAAAGGGTCCAGGCCCCTTCAGGAAAAAAGCGAGTTTTTGAGCTCAAAGGGCCCGGGCCCCTTCAGGAAAAAAGCGAGTTTTTGAGCTTAAAAAAAGCGAGTTTTTGAGCTTAAAAAAGCGAGTTTTTGAGCTTAAAAAAAAGCGAGTTTTTGAGCTTAAAGGGTCCAGGCCCCTTCAGGAAAAAAAGCGAGTTTTTGAGCTTAAAAAAAGCGAGTTTTTGAGCTCAAAGAGCCCGGGCCCCTTCAGGAAAAAAGCGAGTTTTTGAGCTCAAAGGGCCCAGGCCCCTTCAGGAAAAAGAAGCGAGTTTTTGAGCTTAAAAAAAAGCAAGTTTTTGAGCTTAAAGGGTCCAGGCCCCTTCAGGAAAAAAAGC
This sequence comes from Euborellia annulipes, assembly GCA_023213315.1. Taxonomy (NCBI): domain Eukaryota; kingdom Metazoa; phylum Arthropoda; class Insecta; order Dermaptera; family Anisolabididae; genus Euborellia; species Euborellia annulipes. The sequence continues at coordinate 11,869 of JAKCPI010008051.1, forward strand.
GAGTTTTTGAGCTCAAAGGGCCCGGGCCCCTTCAGGAAAAAACAAATTATGAGAAAATGATTTTTAGTTAAAATTTTAAGAGTTTGAGCTCAAAGGGCCCGGGCCCCTTCAGGAAAAAAAATTCAAGAAAATGATTTTTAGTTGAAATTTTAAGATTTGAGCTCAAAGGGCCCAGGCCCCTTCAGGAAAAAAAGCGAGTTTTTGAGCTCAAAGGCCCGGGCCCCTTCAGGAAAAAAATTCAAGAAAATGATTTTTATTGAAATTTTAAGATTTGAGCTCAAAGGGCCCGGGCCCCTTCAGGAAAAAAAGAAAATGAGTTTGAAATAATTTGAGCTCAAAGGGCCCGGGCCCCTTCAGGAAAAAAAATTCTAGAAAATGATTTTTATTGAAATTTTAAGATTTGAGCTCAAAGGGCCCGGGCCCCTTCAGGAAAAAAAAATTCAAGAAAATGATTTTTATTGAAATTTTAAGATTTGAGCTCAAAGGGCCCGGGCCCCTTCAGGAAAAAAAGCGAGTTTTTGAGCTCAAAGGGCCCGGGCCCCTTCAGGAAAAAAAAATTCAAGAAAATGATTTTTATTGAAATTTTAAGATTTGAGCTCAAAGGGCCCGGGCCCCTTCAGGAAAAAAGAGAGTTTTTGAGCTCAAAGGGCCCGGGCCCCTTCAGGAAAAAAATTCTAGAAAATGATTTTTATTGAAATTTTAAGATTTGAGCTCAAAGGGCCCGGGCCCCTTCAGGAAAAAAAAGAGAGTTTTTGAGCTCAAAGGGCCCGGGCCCCTTCAGGAAAAAAAATTATAGAAAATGATTTTTATTGAAATTTTAAGATTTGAGCTCAAAGGGCCCGGGCCCCTTCAGGAAAAAAAAATTCAAGAAAATGATTTTTATTGAAATTTTAAGATTTGAGCTCAAAGGGCCCGGGCCCCTTCAGGAAAAAAAGCGAGTTTTTGAGCTCAAGGGCCCGGGCCCCTTCAGGAAAAAAATTATAGAAAATGATTTTTATTGAAATTTTAAGATTTGAGCCAAAGGGCCCGGGCCCCTTCAGGAAAAAAAAATTCAAGAAAATGATTTTTATTGAAATTTTAAGATTTGAGCTCAAAGGGCCCGGGCCCCTTCAGGAAAAAAAGCGAGTTTTTGAGCTCAAAGGGCCCGGGCCCCTTCAGGAAAAAAATTCATAGAAAATGATTTTTATTGAAATTTTAAGATTTGAGCTCAAAGGGCCCGGGCCCCTTCAGGAAAAAAAAAAAGAGAGTTTTTGAGCTCAAAGGGCCCGGGCCCCTTCAGGAAAAAAAAATTCAAGAAAATGATTTTTATTGAAATTTTAAGATTTGAGCTCAAAGGGCCCGGGCCCCTTCAGGAAAAAAAAATTCTAGAAAATGATTTTTATTGAAATTTTAAGATTTGAGCTCAAAGGGCCCGGGCCCCTTCAGGAAAAAAAGAGAGTTTTTGAGCTCAAAGGGCCCGGGCCCCTTCAGGAAAAAAAATTCAAGAAAATGATTTTTATTGAAATTTTAAGATTTGAGCTCAAAGGGCCCGGGCCCCTTCAGGAAAAAAAATTCAAGAAAATGATTTTTATTGAAATTTTAAGATTTGAGCTCAAAGGGCCCGGGCCCCTTCAGGAAAAAAAATTCAAGAAAATGATTTTTATTGAAATTTTAAGATTTGAGCTCAAAGGGCCCGGGCCCCTTCAGGAAAAAAAATTCAAGAAAATGATTTTTTTGAAATTTTAAGATTTGAGCTCAAAGGGCCCGGGCCCCCTTCAGGAAAAAAAAATTCAAGAAAATGATTTTTATTGAAATTTTAAGATTTGAGCTCAAAGGGCCCGGGCCCCTTCAGGAAAAAAATTCAAGAAAATGATTTTTATTGAAATTTTAAGATTTGAGCTCAAAGGGCCCGGGCCCCTTCAGGAAAAAAAATTCAAGAAAATGATTTTTATTGAAATTTTAAGATTTGAGCTCAAAGGGCCCGGGCCCCTTCAGGAAAAAAAATTCAAGAAAATGATTTTTATTGAAATTTTAAGATTTGAGCTCAAAGGGCCCGGGCCCCTTCAGGAAAAAAATAGAGTTTTTTTGAAAGTTAAGAGTTTGAGCTCAAAGGGCCCGGGCCCCTTCAGGAAAAAAAATTATAGAAAATGATTTTTATTGAAATTTTAAGATTTGAGCTCAAAGGGCCCGGGCCCCTTCAGGAAAAAAAAATTCAAGAAAATGATTTTTATTGAAATTTTAAGATTTGAGCTCAAAGGGCCCGGGCCCCTTCAGGAAAAAAATTTCAAGAAAATGATTTTTTTTATTGAAATTTTAACTATCAAAATTATTTTTTATTAGAGTTTTAAGGTGTGAGCGCAAAAGGCCCTCTGAGGGGGGCCCGGGCCCCGGGGATATAGCCCCCCTGCCCCCCTGTCTGAATGCTACGTGTAAAATTATACTTGATTGAAGAAAATACTGAGAGTCGGGCCGAATCAGTCATACTGTCAGTCTGATTGATCGTGTAAGGGCCCCTTAAGA
>JAKCPI010008052.1:0-20932 GCA_023213315.1 Euborellia annulipes
CTGAAAGAAATCATTAGAGCAAATTTCGAGTAAAGTGGAAAAAACAAAAAAAGTACATCAGTAAAGTACTAGTACCCGAATTTTCTCAAAGATGAGATTTCATATTGGTACCGAAAATAGTCTATTTATTTAAAATTTGAAAGAAATCGTTAGAGCCGTTTGTGAGAACTGATATGCTTAGGCTGAACGTACACCAATTGAGCAAATACATTTTTGACTAATCGTGCCTACAACTGTTTTTTCAAAGCTTTTCTATGGGTCAAAGCACACCGAGGAGACAAAATACAATTGAGCATGATTCGACATCATTGAACAAAATGTTTGGCCATTGAGCGTTTTGCTCAATCGGTGTGCGTTGGCATTGGACAAAATGTTCTGCCATTGAGCAAAAAATGCTAACGCACACCGATTAGGCAAAAATGCTCAATGGCAAAACATTTTGTCCAATGGCAAAACATTTTGCTCAATGGCAAAACATTTTTCCTAATCGGTGTGCGTTCGCATTAAGCAAAACGTTTTCCTCTTGGACAAAACGTTTTGTCCAAGAGCGTTTTGCTCAAATGTTGAGTTCAGCCTTACAAACAAACAAATAAACATACATTATTCGTTTAATAGTATTAGAAATAAGAATTAAATACTCCTAATCAGATAATATTTATTTTTATTAATTATATATAGAGACCGGATTTTAAGCAAAATGCTTATTGCTCAATTTTATAAGCAACCATTAGATATTTAATTTCTATACGAATTAGGAAAAACTAAGTGTATTGAGATGGCATTTTTTATGCTTTTTTTGCTTTTTTTGAGTTTTCATGCTTTTTTTCCCTTTCGTGCTTATTTGAACTTATTTTACGAATATTTATAATTTTTTTTTTTTTTTTTTTATTAAAAAACACACTTTTTCTCATTCACACAGGCATACATCAGGGAGGTATATAAGGGGGGGGAGAGGGCCCGCCCCCTCCCCAAAAAAAAAAAAAATTTAAAAACCCCCGCAGTGCGAAAAAAATATTGCCCTGTAAAAAAAATTTTTTCCCCAGGGGTGAAAAAATTTGGTTCCACAAAAACAAAATTTTTCGCAAGGCGGGGCGGAATAAATTTAGTTTCTTTAAAAAAAAATTTGTATACGCCATTGGTATGAGTAAAAATTGCTTATGAGATGCTTTTTTCAACTTTTATGCTTATTTAACAACTTTTTATTCAAGTTTTTTATGCTTTTTTAAGCACTTTTTTTCCATTTTTTTATGCTTTTTTGTCCGGTCTCTAATTATATATATATATACAATCCCCGGATAGACCCTATATGTAGTTAAAATTTAATTTTATTAATTGATAGGCTGTATAATTTTTATTCTTGAGGATTATATTTTAAAGTTGTTCTGATAGTCTTTGCTTTTATCCTAAAATTTCTCCTATTGATCTCTCCTAATGAAAATGAAATTAGCATGGTTTGTCGGAATTACGACACTCGATCATTTTCCTCTGGAAAGGCAGTGAGTTCTTGTGGCAGCCAGGCGTGGTCGGATTTTGCAAACCCACCCACGTCACCTGCAGATCCTAAAACCTGGTAGACTATTATTATTCCAATAGAGAAATGGCTTATTAACCTAGAAAATAATCAATTTCTTTGATCTCGCTCCCATTAGTTTCGATTAAAATAGAATAATAATCCTGACTGCATTTTATATTAAAGAATTATTTATACATTTTTAATGGAGTGATTAACTAAAAATCTAGATTAAAAATTTTTTTTTTAGTATCTTTTAAAAATTAATAATTCTAAAAAAATCAATACATGTTTTTACAGCCAAAATACACCTAATTATTTTGTCTTTACAGAGTTAATACGTTATCATTTAATCTTCTTTATTTCGAAGTCGATCTAAAATTTTGATTTTAGTTTATATCGAAATGGCCTTTCATTTTACTTTCTCTTACCTCTATATATGTTAATATATATATAGAGAGAGAAAGTATTGAATTCATGTCAAAAATTCGATTTTGATGGATATACACGTTTTGAGGTCCCCTGAATCCAAAAAAAATGGTTTTCACAACATTGTCTGTCTGTGTGTGTTCAATTTTAAGCATGAAGGAATTGAGCTAGGAAATTTTATATTCAATATTTAAGTTCGGCACCCACATAGGGCGTGAAAATAATCTTTTAATCAAAATCGGACTAAAAGTACTAGTACTTAACTGATGTACTTTTTCATTTTTTTTTTTTTTCGATTTTCTCAAAATTCGCTCCAACGATTTTGTTTAAAATTGATAAATCAATTTTTTTTTAACACACTTTTTTCTCTATCCCACTCACACTCACACATTTTCGGCAACTCAGGCCATATAAGACTGACGATATACGTTATTGATTAAATATACATATTTGGGGTTCAGACATTCTTATTTAAGCCATTTAGATACCAAATGGCTTAAATAAAATCATCGGACTGCCTGGGGTCCGGACCCGCGACTTTTGGTATTCGAGATTAGCACGCTAATTCCTACACCAAGCCCGTGGGCACCATAAATCATTTACTTCATAGGAAAGATAGGAGAAATGATTGCCATGGTAACAAAATATAAATATTTTCCCATACTTATACATTTTACATCTTTAATTCAAATGTACTATACTGTCGGAAAATAAATATATCTCGACACAAAAAATCTGGTGTGACAAGCACAGAACACAACTTTCGATTATCGAAGGTAAGAGAAAGTTGTGTGCTGTGCGACCAGTCACACCAGATTTTTTGTTATGAATTTGTTGTTACGACATCTTCTTAAAGGATAAATAAAAAAAAATCTAAATAAGAGATTAATTTCTTTTTTTGTAAATAGTGTTTTAAAAACCGTGCAAAAACAATTATGTTTAAAAATCTATTTACGGCCCATTACATTTTATTTAAATCTTTGATATTTCTTTGACTAAATGCACTGAGAGTATTGATCAATACGCGAGTTTTATTTTAATACTCGAGTATTCAAATAAAATTCACGACTGTATTCATTATTACTAAATTTACCTTTATAGTAAATAAAATGTAGCCTACTTGACCGAAAATACTCTTTTATGATTTTCTTTTTCTACTTTGCTGACTTCCTCCCATTTTTTTTCACACGATTTCTAATTGAGGTCCATTTTCTAAATCCAGTGCACTTTATTTGTTTTAATTTTTTATTACTTTTACAATAAAAAAATCTGGCTATTTAGGGATGTGAATACGAATCGTCAAGTCAGTCGCTACCCTCGAATCCATGCGGCCCTCCTGAATAAAAAATCTCAAAAATAAAGGCGTCTTTATCTGACAAGAAACAGACAGATAAAAAAGTGTTAAAAGCTATTTCATATAAAAGTTTTTCATTTCATGATAACCCTTTAATTTTACTTTATTAAGGTTCCGAAATACCTTTTTATTTTTGATTGAAAATGCTATCTAACGTTCCAATTCATAAATTTGATGTCGAAATAAATAAGACTCTTTCACGGATAGTCTATATCACTCTGAAAATTAACTTTAGCGTTATTAAAGTGAACCAAAAATTTTACGACCAAAACAATAAAAACAATAGCAATTTTTATATAATTCACTTTTACTTTTATTTAATTTTTTTTTTTTCTAATTTAATTACCAGATTGGAAACAGGAAATTTTGAAATAATTTTTTATTGTCGCTCATTTTTATTTTTTTTTTCCACTAATATTTTATCCATATCCAATAGGGAAACAGCATAATTAATTAAAAATATGCACATTAATTATAAATAAAATAATTTTAGCGACATTTATTTTACGAAAGCAATTACATATGATTTATTGTTCTGATTTAATTTCGTTATGAAATATCAATAAAGAATTTTTTTGAAATTAATATCCATTTGTGATTGACTGGCTACTAATAAGAAATTCTTGATGTTTATTTTTCCATCTAATGGCAAAAGGGCAACGGACCAAGACGACCGCTAATAATTGCCGTAATTTTCGAAACAGCTGACTTGGGCCACCTGAATCATTTCGTCTTTTTTTTCAAGGTCTTATAGTAAGCAAGTCGTTGGCAAAATTTTTTTTTTTTTTTTCATACAATACGAACTAAACTAAAATCCAGAGGGTGGTTTCTGAACTTAACATTTATTTTTTTGCTTTTCTCACCCACCCCAATGCGTCTGGCATTGAAATTATTCACCCTGTTTTGCGACTGTTTATTTACTTCATTGCTAAAAAATGTAATTGAAATTCTTTTTTTTTTTTTCTTTAACTTATATTCCTGTATCTTGTATATATATATAATGCAATTCTAATTTAATAAATCTGTTTTAAGGAACAAATGAGTCTATAGTTATTTTCCCAAGAAAATAAAAGATAATAACCACATTATATATATATATATATCAATGGCGGTCCTAGCCTTACATTTTGGGGGGTCACTGTTTGTTTTTTTTTTTTTTATAGTATAAATAAATGGGCCTGGACCCCAATAAATATATATTAATCAAATATGAGTATCGTTTAAGTCTTAAATGGCCTAAGTTGCCGAAAAGATTGTGTGAATGGGACAGTGAGTGGGAAAAAAGTGTGTGTTAAAAAAAAAAAAGATTTTGGGGGGGGGGTCACGACCCCCTGACCCCCCCTCTGGGACCGCCCTTGATATATATATATATGTATTTGGGTTAAACCCTATGGCCTCTGGCTAAGGGGGGAAATAAATAAAAAAAACTTATATTCCTTTTTTATACCAAAAATAAAAATTACTGAAAAATTAATATATGCATATTATATACGTAATTTTTTTTTTACTTTAATCCTATTAATAGGGTATAAACAAATATTGCACTCCCAAAACGACTAACATTTTTTTATTATATCCCTCCCTTTGCATTTAATATTACAAATAGAGTGTAATTTATGCTAAGGATGTTTTGAATAAAATCAACCAACTGGAAATTTTAATTTAAATCAGGGTTGAATTTACAAAACTTAAGAATGTCTTTTTACTTTCTCGTATACTAAGTGGAGAAAATATTGTAATCACCTCTAAATTTTAATGATTTTTGACGGTTCTAAATCTCCCTGAGTGCAACAAAAAAAAACATGTTTGTGTATCCGTCCGTCCCAGTATGTTATCATGTTATTTTAAAAAAGCAGCTAGCTAACTAAATCTTTTAAATCACTTATGTATTTCATACACTAAAATTGTAGATATGTACTAACTTTTGGTGTAAATTCATCAACAGCAAGTAGTATTTTACCTATACATTTTTCCAAAAATTTTGAAATTTTTTTATCATAAAATATCATTTTAATCACTCTTTATTCTTACACATTTTTTCGAAAACTAAAAAGTTTGTGAAATAATCACTCATTTTTAAAGTATAAGAGCAAGTCGAGGGGGAGCCACTCCCTATACGATAGCTACATATCATATCTATCAGTGCCTAACAGGGGGAATACTTGCGGGATCTACACTACTAGGAATATTAATAATGAAATAGTCTTTTCCCCTAAATTTGGAAGAGGTCTTTCAGTTTATTTTCCCAATTCCAAATAAAAATGTATTAAAAAAACTTGTAAATATAATTTACATAGGGAAGAGGTTGCATTAAGTTTAAATATAATTACAATAGCCTTGATATTTAATTTATTGCCCGATTTTCTGAGTCCTCTATATAATTAGATTGCCTTTCTTATAGGTATAATATATTTTTACTTTCTCTTACCTATGTATATATGTAAATATATATAGAGAGAAAGTATTGGTTTCATGTCAAAATTCGATGTCGAGATTTTGATGGATCTTCACGTTTTGAGGTCCCCTGAATCCAAAAAAGTGGTTTTCGCGACATGGTCTGTCTGTCTGTGTGTCTGTGTGTCTGTCTGTCTGTGTGTCTGTCTGTGTGTCTGTGAACAAGATATCTCAAGAACGAAAAGAGCTAGGAAGTTGAAATTTTATATTTAAGTTAGACACCCCCATGGGACGTGACACGAAGCTTTTGAACAAAATCGACCAAAAAGTACTAGCACTTTACTGATTCACTTTTTCAGTTTTTTTCGATTTTCTCAAATTTGCTCCAACGATTTTTTTTAAATTCAAAAATCAATTATTTTTTAGATTCTCTATAAAATGTATATTCTCATTTTGTGATTGAAATCTTCTGAAGACCACTTTACTCTTGTACTCCATAGAAAAGATAGGAGAAATGGTTGCCATGGTATCAAAATATAAATATTTTCCCATACTTATAAATTTTACATCTTGAATTGAATTGTACCCTACTGTCGGAAACTAAATACATGTCGACACAAAAATCTGGTGTGACAAGCACAGTACACAACTTTCGATTACCGAAGGTAAGAGAAAGTTGTGTGCTGTGCGCCAGTCACACCAGATTTTATTTAAAAAAATTTTAACATTTAACAAAGTTCATGTCAGAACAATGACGAAATTATGTTTACTATAAAGTATTGCATAGATATAATTTCTTGAATTTAATGAACATTCAATATAGGATCTGAATTCTTGAATTGTCATTCTCGAAAACTTTTTCACTCAAATCCCATAATTTTGAATGTCATTAATGAATCTAATAATAAACTTTTTTTTGAGGAATAATATTTTATTTTATTATTTAGAGAAGTACCTAGTTAATTATATAATAAAGTTCTCTTTACAGAGACAAAACCGTTTTTACTTTAGGACTTAAAACCGTTGAACGCATTTAACCCAGATTTTAAGTAGAAACAAACGGCTTCTTTTTTTAAATTATAAATATTAATAAAAATTATGTTACCTTTTAAACCAATAAAAAGAAGCATATTATTCATTACTTATAAGGCAATATCTTTTTAAACTTTAAATTCTTATTTTTTTTTATTAAAAATCATCAATTTACAAATATTAGTAAAAATAATTTGAAGGAATATTATTGATTTTGGACTATTTCCTTTTGGAAATATGTTACTTGTTATGTTACTTACCCATTTTTAAGGCCCTTGAAAATCTCATTTTTACTTTTTTTTATTTAGGCCCTGAAGCTTTTTTATTTTAAAACTTTTGCCAAACTTTCTTACTAAATTAAACTTTTCTAAAAACTTAAAATCATAATAATTTCATTTTGGTTTATTTTTATTTCCATACAGGTATATAATAAAATATAACTTTTTTTCTTTAAATTTGAATATTCATATCAATTTTTTTCAATATATATATGTCGTAGACAGATCGTGAAATTAGACAGTTCATGAACTGTCTAGACATTTCATGAACTGCAGCCAGATCGTGTAATGGTCAAACAGTTACATAATCTGGCTAAAAATTTTAGACAGTTCATGAAATGCAATTGGGCCTTAGACAGATCGTGTAATGCTCGAGAATTACATGAAATGTCTAAATTTTTTAGGCAGTTCATGAACTGCCTAACAGCAGTTTTGCCGATCGTGCACTGTTTGTAAAGCAAATAAAGATCTCGAAAAAAGTCAATTTTTACTTTCTCGTATAGAGAAAGTTATGTAATCGTAAAAAAATTCGACTTCGAGATTTTGATGTTTCTCCACGTTTTAGACCTCCCTGAGTCCAAAAAAAACCATTTTTGGCATTAGGTGTGTGTGTGTGTGTGTGTGTGTGTGTGTGTGTGTGTGTGTGTGTGTGTGTGTGTGTGTGTGTGTGTGTGTGTGTGTGTGTGTGTGTGTGTGTGTGTGTGTGTGTGTGTGTGTGTGTGTGTGTGTGTGTGTGTGTGTGTGTGTGTGTGTGTGTGTGTGTGTGTGTGTGTGTGTGTGTGTGTGTGTGTGTGTGTGTGTGTGTGTGTGTGTGTGTGTGTGTGTGTGTGTGTGTGTGTGTGTGTGTGTGTGTGTGTGTGTGTGTGTGTGTGTGTGTGTGTGTGTGTGTGTGTGTGTGTGTGTGTGTGTGTGTGTGTGTGTGTGTGTGTGTGTGTGTGTGTGTGTGTGTGTGTGTGTGTGTGTGTGTGTGTGTGTGTGTGTGTGTGTGTGTGTGTGTGTGTGTGTGTGTGTGTGTGTGTGTGTGTGTGTGTGTGTGTGTGTGTGTGTGTGTAAACACGATTGCTTAAACCAAAGCAGCTAGATCGATTAAATTTGGTATATGCTCCTTACACTAAAATTGTAGATTTCTATCAACTTTTGGAGTAAATACGTCACTTGGAAGTAGTACTTTACTTAAAAAGTTTTTTCAAAAATTTTGAAATTTTCAATTTTTTTGTTATATTATGATAAAAAACTCTATTTTAAAAAGTTTTTATTCTTTGACATTTTTCGAAAACTGAATCGTTTTTGAAATAATCAAAGAAGAAATAGAAAATTTTCGTTAATTTTGATAAAAAATCAAAACAAAATCATACAGGTGTCATTAAAAAAAGGGTAAACATAAACAAATGAATTTGTGAAACAAATGAAATTGTTTATATTTACCCTTTTTTTAATGACACCTGTATGATTTTGTTTTGATTTTTTATCAAAATTAACGAAAATTTTCTATTTCTTCTTTGATTATTTCAAAAACGATTCAGTTTTCGAAAAATGTCAAAGAATAAAAACTTTTTAAAATAGAGTTTTTTATCATAATATAACAAAAAAATTGAAAATTTCAAAATTTTTGAAAAAACTTTTTAAGTAAAGTACTACTTCAAGTGACGTATTTACTCCAAAAGTTGATAGAAATCTACAATTTTAGTGTAAGGAGCATATACCAAATTTAATCGATCTAGCTGCTTTGGTTTTTAAGCAATCGTGTTTACACACACACCCAGACGTAATTCCAAAAGAATATACGAGAAAGTCTCGGGGAAGTCAATCCCCATATTTTTCAATATTATTATTATTATCGATTACTAAATTTTCCAAATCTTCCTCACTTTGTAAATCTTGAGTTAAGGTGCGCGTCTCGGGGTTCTAATTTTGGGAGATTCCAGCGGCCACAAATTTGAAGCTATCTATCTCAACTTTTTTTAAATTAAAGCTATTTAAAATGTCTATAACTTATAGAAGCCCTTTTTTTGATTTTCGAAAAAATAAAATTTTTTTTTAGATTTATTGCATTAAATTACAAACAGTTCACGATCGGCAAAACTGCTGTTAGGCAGTTCATGAACTGCCTAAAAAATTTAGACATTTCATGTAATTCTCGAGCATTACACGATCTGTCTAAGGCCCAATTGCATTTCATGAACTGTCTAAAATTTTTAGCCAGATCATGTAACTGTTTGACCATTACACGATCTGGCTGCAGTTCATGAAATGTCTAGACAGTTCATGAACTGTCTAATTTCACGATCTGTCTACGACATATATATTATATAAAACAATTTATATAAGTTACATATTCGCCTTTTACAATTTAAATTGTATTGAGTTTAATAAGTCATTTTTATGACTTTAATTTTTGCTTAACCTTAATTAAAATAAATTATAAATATTTTTCTTTAAGATTTATTTTTTAAAATTATTATTTTCACATATACAGTAGAACCTCGTTTAGCGAGCACCTCTCATAACGAGTAATTCGCATATCGAGCAAAATAAATTGTAAAAGGATGACTTCCTTAACGAGCGACGTTTCGCATAACGAGAAAGTTTCGGATTGTGGGCATGTTACATCAATCTGGGTTATGGGAGGGGGAATGTTATTGTTTCGCATAACGAGTGTTTCGCTTTACGAGTATGATTCTAGTACGAATTATACACGTCGTATCTGAAAAAGATTTGCTATTTTTTAGCCAACAAATTTAATATCCTAGGCCCAGATTCTGAAATCAAGATTGAATAAAACTTGAATCGAATTTCTTATGACATAATTTATTTATTTATTTTTTTTTTTAAACACAGTTTTTTCCATTCACACTCACATTCACACACACATACAGTCTTTTCGGCAACTTAGGCCATTTAAAATTTTTTACGATAACCGTTATTTGTAAATACAGTATATCAATTTATTTTAATGTCAATGATTCTTTATTGATTGTTAAACAAAAATGAATATCGATGACTTGGTTGAATCGTTCAAAATTCGTTTACTTTGTGGCTACCCATCCAAGGTTCAGCAGTACTTAGCATTGCTTAAAAAATATATGTATTAATGATTGTTTCTCTTCGTCTAGGCCTGAGGCTCCGGCATAGAATTTCTTGACATAAAATTTTTATTGATTGTATAATTAATAGGATCAAATTGACTATTTAAAAAAAAAAAAATTTGTAAGCCAAAACTCTCTAACAAAAGCTTTCCCTTAATTAAATATTTAATTTTTCATAGGACCTTAACAGTTAATTATTTATTTCAATTTCCAATCTTCCCTAATTTTGTTTAATTTAATTTATCCTATTATTATCCTAAAAGGGAAAGTTTCTCGATGAATGAAAAGAAGTCCTGGTTGTCCTTCGTTCAAAAGTCCGAATCTCGATTGCGATCTGGGTCCCGGGGTCAAACCCACGCCTTCTTGCACACAGTAATGATCTGCAGGCCGGAGATTTCAACGCGCTGAGGAGCATTTCACGATGCGAATCTCCTCTTTATTTAGTATTTTGCAATCCTTGGACACACGAGACATCATGCCCTCAAAAATCATTCTTTAAACATCTTTAAAGATGTTCGTCATTTGCCCTTGTCATTTTTCTAGATGTCTTTTCAACCCACGCCACAAGACTTGTCTTCCTTCACCATTGGCATATTTCATAATATTTTTATTTTCATTAAAATTACTAGAAATCTTGCATTTGGGACTAGGTTATATTCAGCAAATAGGACTTACAAATTTTCAATGTTAAATTCACATTACTAATTAGATATTTGTTTAAATATATCCATACGTAGGAAATCCTTGAATTTATAACACACTTTAAATTAATATCAAACTTAGCCTTTATTTATATCCTTTCGTATTTGGATAACAAATTATTTGCACATAATTAATTACTACAGATTATTATTTTATAATAAAGCGAATCCAATTTTCTAATTAATTGTCCTTTGAATTAATTTTCTTTCATTTTAAAAAATTTACAATTCATACACTATTTAAATATAAATTTCAAATAATCACTACGATAAGCGTTGATTAATTAATAATTATATTTGGGGTCCAGGCATTCTTATTTAAGCCGTTTGGTATCCAAATGGCTTAAATAAAATCATCGGACTGCCTCGGATCCGAACCCGCGACCCTTGGTATAGAAGAGTTTTTATATTAGTCTTTATAGATGTTTTCGATAAATGATATCCAGGTTGGATTAAAATTTCCTAAAAATTTAAATTCATCCTAGTCTTTGAGGGGTCTCTCTTTAAAAATGATAGCATAGAATAGTATTGGTTGAATGAAAGACAGGATATTATCATTGTAACTTGCATATTTAAATTATATTCTAATATTTTTAATGAACTTGCTTAATCAATTTCTCGACTACAATAGGAAATAATTCGTGATGCAATTTCTTTTCTTAATTTCCTAGGTGAAGGAAAAGATAAGATAAAGGAACTTTAACAGGTCAACTAGGTGCAACCAAGTCAAGGTACCATTTGCTAATCTCATGGTCACTGCTCTTCCCTTCCCTTCCCTTCGTGGCCTCTCACAATTGACATTTCCCACCAGTTCACATTTGCTTAATCTAACGACTTATTTTGAAAATATTGTTAAATTTCATCTTTTTCAAGAATTTTTGTATTTTTGTCTTCCTAATAATTCTATTATGACATTAATTCTTTCGTTTATACTTCTTGGAAAGTAGGCAACCCACTATTTTATGTAGTTTTCGATTATTACAGAGCAAGAGTTCGTAAACTTATATAGTTCAAGAATCGCTTCTTGACTTTAGTACTTCATAGAATAGAATAGGGAAATAATTGCCATGGAAGCAAAGTTTTCCTATGTATATCAATTTTACATCTTGAATTCTAATGTACCATACTGTCAGATACTAAATACAGTATATGTCGACACAACAAATTTGATGTGACAAACACAGAGCACAACTTTCAAATATCGAGGATAAGAGAACACAATTTTCAATTACCGAAGATAAGAAAAAGTTGTATGCTGTGCGTTCAATCACACCATATTTTCTATTAATATTATATTGTTAATTTTCTTTAAATTATATTTTCATTCGCTTGCATTCCGAGTGAAGAAATCAACCTTGTCCTCTTTCTTTATTGATAAAAGTTGATTGTAGTTCCTGATCCAGAAAACCTCTAAGCAGACTATTCTTGGATGATTTTTGAGTTATGACAAATACATTGACACACAGACATGTGGTCAAATTACAAAGCTACAAATTAATTATCTTGGCTAATTAGCTAAAAAAATATTAATTAAAAATTAAATTTTTATAACAATGAAGGCTTTTTTTCATTGGAATATAGGTGAATTGAAAATTTTTATTTTGGAAGACATTTATAGGAGAAATCTTATTCTATCTACTGATAATTCACACACTACCAAATAAACAATACTTTCTACAGTATACGCAACATAATTACTTGTATTCTTAAATAAAATAACTTTTCAAATAGTCTTTGTTCAAAATAGAAATCATTCTTTCTTTTAAAATCCTACAAAATATATTTTTTTTTAAGAAATATAGTCATTTCTGAATAATATTGTCTAAAACAAATTTCAAACAGTTTTTACTTTTTTTTTAATTCCAAAAGGTTTTCTCCAGTTCGTGAAAGTACGATTCTGGAGGCAATAAGGAATAAAAGAGATGATTACTGCTTTGATAACAAGCAGGTCTGAGATAAAAAAAAAAAAAAAAAAAAAAAAAAAACCTCTTGGGAAGAGGCAACCTAAAAGGAAAGATCACGTCATCATCACCTGAGACTAAAATTTCACTTATAATTTTTTTTTAATCATAAAACAAACCTCATCCATATTTAATTCTATATTTTAATTATAAAACAACACATTGAGACATACCGATATTTTTGAACGCTTGGTTGAACACAGACTATTAATAAATTAAATTTATGCAATCATTCTCTGGCACATTGTTCTTTGAAGCCCTAGAATTAACTGAAAAGCTCATTACTTTAAATAATTAGAAAAAATAACGTCTATTGTGTATTGACCTATAATAAACAGGGATGTTAGAAGTAATTCTAGAGATCAATTTCTACTCGTTTGATCTCCTACTAAAATTAAAATCAATCAAATAGTAAAGTACTGTATATGTACATACATTATTGTCCTAAATCGTTCTTTTTAATTAATATAATATTTAGTTCCTGGATCAATCAATTCTATCAGATTTTCTATAATTGCTTTAGGAATTTTTCCACAAAACATAATTAGCAAATTGAATTTGAAAATTAATAATAGCTAGTAATTTTTTTATGCACAGATAATGTATTGTTTGGAGGCTTTAGCTTAATGAATTTGCTCCATTTGTATTAAAACAATGCTCTTGCTTTTAGCATAATTCATCCACTATCATTCATAATCATTTCTAGTAAAATCTTTTCACTAAATTTTATCTACTTAATTTTTTTTTTTTTATAAAATGACTGACATCTCCCTGGTGGGGGTTACTTACAAACCTATCAAAATAGAATTTTTTACTTTCTCTTACCTCTATATATGTTAATATATATAGAGAGAAAGTATTGGATTCATGTCAAAAATTCGATGTCGAGATTTTGATGGATATACATGTTTTTAGGTCCCCTAAATCCAAAAATATATGGTCGGTCGTGTGTGTGTGTGTGTCTGTGTTCACTTTTAAGCATGAAGGAATTGAGCTATGAGGCTGAAATTTTATATATAAGTTAAACACCCCCTTGGAGAGAGAAAATAATCTTTTAATCAAAATCGGCCAAAAAGTACTAATACTTTACTGATGTACTTTTTCAGTTTTTTCGATTTTCTCAAAATTCGCTCTAACGATTTTGATTAAAATTTAAAAATCAATTATTGAAACGACATTACATGCTCTTTCAAATGTATATTCTCGTTTTGCCCTCACAATTGTTTGAAGCACACTTTACTTTTACTCTTGTACTTCATAGGAAAAATAGGAGAACTGGTTGCCATGCCAACAAAATATAAATATTAGCACAAAAAATCTGGTGTGACAAGCACGATTACCGAAGGTAAGAGAAAGTTGTGTGCTGTGCGACAGTCACACCAGATTTTTAAATGGTGCGTTTATTTCTTGGAGCAATATATTTAATTATTTCCATAAGAAGTTATTTTTGTTAAGCCGGTGACCTCAAAAAAGAAGTCCCTTTCTGAGAAAAGCGTATATCTTTCTTCTAAAATAAAATTTCTGTTTTCCATATATTCTCGGTTAGTTTTTGTTCAGGTGTTTTAACAAACATTTGTAAGATGATTTATTAAAAGGCTAGCGGAATGCCTTAAGAAATGAGGCCGTGTGATGACCGAGTGATTCGTGCGCCTTCACTTGCATTGTTCTTCTATCATCCACACTTTGATTTGGCTTCCTGCCACTTCCGTACTGGCTCATTGAATTTTTTATATTAAATAAAATAAAATTTTTTGTCAAAATATAAAAATAATTTAGATCACAAATATTAGATTTTCATAAAGCCGATTACATACAAAATCATTTGTTTCATTTTATTCTACTTGAAACAAATATAATTTTCAGTAAGAGGCTTAAAATCACTCTAATAAAAGTTAAATTAATACAATTAGTATCATCTGATTAATTAGCAACTTTTAATGGTTTCTAATCAATAAACTGTGAGCACCTAGATTAGCACCTACCGGTTCTAATTAAGGCTTTTGGAAATATTAATATTTTTGCAGAAAACTCATTAATTAGAGACATTTTGATCAGCTTTGCTAGCGTCTCGAGGTGCTGATTTTGAGAGGTTACAGCAGCCACAATTTTGAAGCTATCGACCTCAAATTTTTTTTTAATTAAGCTATTTAAAATATCTGCAACTTATTGAAGCCCTTTTTTTGTTTTTCGAAAAAAATCTTTTTTTAAGATTAGGCTAATCTCATTAAATAAGATATATTTTAAAAAATTCGGTCTATATCTTATAGATAATTAAATTCATAATCATTATGTTGAAGAATAATTAATTTTTTACCTTTAATTAATTTTCTGGAACCTTTTAAATGTAATGGACTAAAATGTTTGTTTCCCTAAGGGCAGAACTCACGCCATCTCTTGTCGACTAGAGTAACAAGCTTCTGATTCGGCAATTAACGGTTTTTCGAGACTCGCTCCTTAATACAATTTGATTATTACTATAAAAAAAAAAAAAAATAATAATAATAATTTAGAGATCGGTAAACTTTTTATACCATTTTTAAATTTTTTTAAATTTATTCTTTGAATTCTGTCTTTTTTTAAACAAATAATCTCTGGAATGCGCCCTCATTGGCCTTGGCCCTGTATTTAATTCCGAACTGGTCCAATTTTTCGTTTCTTTTCCTGAACACTATTCCTGTTTCGAGTTCTCTCTATATGCTTTTTTTTCCTGTTTCAATTTTTTTACAACTTGGGCTCCTCTATATATTTAACAATTTTCAAAAAAAAAAAAAAAAAAAAAAAAAAAAAAAAAAAAAAAATAAGGTGAGATTAATCTTATCTTATTCTATTAAAAGAGCAATCAATGTATGTTTATTTGTAAGCACATCAGTTCTCAAAAAACGGCTTAACGATTTTTTTTAAATTTTAAATATAGCTATACTATTTCCGGTTCTATTATGAAATTGCGCTAGGCCTCATCTTTGGGAAAATACGGATACTAGTACTTTACTGATATACTTTTTTTGTTTTTCAATTTTACTCGAAACTCTAATAGTTTTTTTCAAATTTTAAATATTTACTATTTCCTGTCTACAAATCAAATTCCGTTTGATCTTGTCTTTCGGAGACTTCGAGTACTAGTACTTTATTGATTTAGTTTTTACTTTTTTCAAATTTTCTCAAAAAAAAAAACAAAAACAAAAAACCCGGGTTTTTTCCAACCCTGCCACACATTGTCTTTAACTTTTCCCAAAAAAGCAAATCATAGCTATCTCTTTATTCAAACAACTCCCTGTTACACTCTACCAAAAATTTAATTTAATTAATTAATATTTTTCCTTAGTACAATATAGCTTATAATATATCTTTTTTTAAATACAAGCTCTTTTAGTGGAGGTCACAGAATTTTTAATTCAAGATGGAATTTATTCTAGCCAAGTTAAATTTGCTTAAAATGGTCATTAAATTTTGACTATATATGTATAATATTCAAGGATATATTAAAACCTTGGCACTTTAATATATACATACATAGCTTTCATTGTTTAAGCAAAAGTAAAAAAATGAGTTATGAAATATTGTTTTATTATAAAATTCATTATTTATCTTTTCATTAGACTTAAAAAATTTAATATATAGTCTATAGTAGTTTTCATTGAACCCAAATGAGAATAAATACAAACAAATAATTTAATTAATGTAGATAAACAGTCATGATATCTTTAGTGTTTGACAACCTGTTGAAACATATAATTATTCGTAAATTTTATTACGCTTCTCCCATCACACATGAGGACCCAATTTTCTTTACTTTAATTATTCTTATTTACACTTGCAGACAATTTCTCTTGATTTTAGAGGGATTGCCTAGTTCCCTCCCTGTGAATTCCCTCTTGGTCTTTTATTCTATAAGAAAAAATTGACCAAGCAATTTCTCTTCCTCTGCATTAAAAAATACAAAAATTGCATTTTTATTCAAATTGTGTTCAATTTTGTGAAAAAAATTCTTTCACTCTTTTTTTAGACCATACTTTAATATAAAAATTCGCTATATACGTACATAGAGAAGTAGGAATTATATTAATAAAATTGGCTCTTTAAAGTAGCTCTATTTATTATTACTATCTTTTGGCGGATAATCATGGCAAATGGACTAGAAGCAAGCAAGCACCCCTTTCAAAATAAATAGTGCTCGAGGTTTTTGGTTTGAGGGGGGGGGGGGGGGTTCCCCGTTAGCCTTCACAAGGGATTCACGTCACGTTCCATGGAAATGGCGGCCGCATGGCGGGTGAACGACTGGCCAGCAAACACGCTCCACTTGCACTCCAAATGGACGGTGGCCAATGGCTCCAGCATATTCATGATACTCTTATGATTTCACTTTAATCATCATCAAATACAGTACATTTCTTTTCAAATAAATTATTATTAACTTATAAAATTTTAATAACCCGCTTATTCAGATCTCATGGTTGATTATAGAGGTGAGAGATGCTTACCTAAAACTAACCTTCTCATTTTCTTTCATCATATCGGCATACATAAAATAAATGAACAATAAGAAATGTACAAGGTTGTCTTATTTATCGAAAATATTAGTTGGTTTTCATTTTTACTTTCTCATACCCTATATATGAAATATATAGAGAGAGAAAGTATTGCGATCATGTCAAAAATTCGATGTCCAGATTTTGATGGATATACATGTTTTGAGGTCCCCTGAGTCCAAAAAAAGTGGGTCCCGCAAATTGGTCTGTGTGTGTGTGTGTGTGTGTGTGTGTGTGTGTCTGTGTGTGTGTGTGTGTGGACAGATTTTTAGCATGAAGGAGTTGAGCTAGCGGATTGAAATTTTATATTTAACTTAGGTACCTTTGAAGAATCTCAAAATAAGCTTTTGAACAAAATCGGCCAAAAAGTACTAGTACTTTACTGATGTACTTTTTCAGTTTTTTTCGATTTTCTCAAAATTCCCTCCAAGGATTTTTTTTAAAATTCAAAAATCAATTATTTTTTAGATGCTCTTTAAAATGTATATTCTCATTTTGCCGTTGAAATCTTCTGAAGACCACTTTACTCTTGTTCTTCATAGGAAAGATAGAAATGGTTGCCATGGTAACGGAATTTAAATCTTTTTCTTTTTATTAGATTAAAAATCAATTATTATTTAAATTCCCATTTTTTTTAAATTTATTTGTGTCTTTAATTGTTTCAAAGAAAACATATATGTCTCTCTCTAACTTGCAAACATTATCGTCTCTCTCTATTCTTTTTAAATTCCCTTTCCACCTTATCTTCGCATAGGAACAATGTTAATTTCCTATAGGGATTTGTATGTTAATTTCGATTCAAAAGGGGGTCCCCTTTGGAACTTTTTAGGCATTTAAAATTTTTTTTTCCAATTCTTATGAAATTTTGTATTTATTTACGATTCTATATTGTGTATAAAATGTCCAAATATGAGATAAAAATTTTGAAAAATAACCATAGTTTATTTGAAGCAGTCAACATTTAAAATGCAAGTTTGAAACTAAGGTGCTATCGGAAACTAAATATATCTCGACACAAAAAATCTGGTGTGACCAGCACAGTGCACAACTTTCTCTTACCGAAGGGTAAGAGAAAGTTGTGTGCTGTGCGCCAGTCACACCAGATTTTTGAACTTAAGATATGGATTTCTTTTTCTTTAATTTTGAAACCTAGATCCAAGAATCAAATGTTGATTCTTATCAACCGATAAATTTTTATTTAAAATGAATTTTTAATTAAAAATGTTCAACCAAAATGCTTCTGACAATAAAAACGAAGGAATAAAAATCTGGTGTGACTGGCGCACAGCACACAACTTTCTCTTACCTTCGGTAATCGAAAGTTGTGTACTGTGCTTGTCACACCAGATTTTTTGTGTCGACATGTATTTAGTTTCCGACAGTAGGGTAGGGTACAATTGAATTTTTTTTTTTTTTTTATTTTCACATTTGACCTTCGGTACACTACCATTATGGCCATCATAAATACAATATACAGTATGTTACAATTAGAGAGATATGGGTATTGTTCACATTGACAATTTATATATGTTGAAGTATGTGTCCATTTCACCACTGTAGAGCCATCCCACCAAGTCCACAGGTCTTGAAATCTTCTTCTTGAGCAGCCAATCTTCAAATTCTTTCCTGTCCAACAGAAGGCGCGCCAATACCAAATGTTTCAGATCCGCCACCACGGTTGGATCACTTGTGCATCCGTCTTCCGATTTTACACCAATCGTTTTGAAAAGCAAAAGGGACCCTCAAAAATCGATGTGATTTTTTCAAAAGGATATCCATTCCATTGGAGAATTTTGGAATGGTGATGTCTAATGTTCATACTACCCGCCGTTTCTAACCTTGACAAATTTCTACCACTCAAAACGCACTAAACCCACTCTGCAACAAGAATGACGAAATGAATTCAAAACTTATGAGTGCCTCTAATTCAAAGTTAATATACAAGTGAATCGTGTTATTTGAACTACTGTGGGATCTAAGTAGTATCGATTCCACTAATAATGGATTCCGCTGAACAGTCTATCATGTGGTTAACTGTCGCCAATTCGCCGAGGGTAAGAAAGCTTTCTGTCGATGTATCATTACTCCATTCTGATTGAAGCTTGACCACCTCATTGGGTCTATATGGGTTAAACGGCAACGGGGACGAGCCTAGATCAACAGGTGAATAGGGAAGCGAGAAATGCGGAGAAAGCTGGGCCGGGGAGGCCTATCTTCTCTCCTCACCTTTATTTTACTATGCTTTTTGAGGAGGGGCCTATTATCTTTCTCCTTCTCATTATCACAAGTTCTTTTTTGAGCAGGACTGACCCTAATGGAACTACTCAACGACGGGAAGTTAGTTTGATCAAAAACCACCGGCGCCGAGGGAACGTACGTAAGGACTTCCGAGAAGGGCTTATATTTAGTCACATCCCAAGCCTCCTTGAATGAATAGCCTCTTATGGTCATATATTCTATAATTCTTTGCTGATCCTTATACTCACTACACTCACCAAAGTTAGTTGAAAGATGACCTTTCCTACAATGCAGGCATTCTGGACAGTCTTTCTTTAGACAACGAACAATATCGTGCTCCCCTCCGCAAGCAGGGCAGCGCGTAGAACTTCTACATCCGGACGACCTATGACCATACCTATTGCAGTTAAAGCAGTAGGTAGGCTTGGGTATGAAAGGAGACACTTCACTCCTAACTGAGTGTACCGCTATATATGAGGGCAACATTTGAGAACGAAAGGTAACCTTAACAGTCCCTGAAGGCGTCCAATACTGTTGCTGGTTTTTCGGCTTAACCAATCTATTCAATCTCTCAACTTTGACAATCTTATACGGTGAGACACAAAATTCGGGGTCTAAAAGATCATTGACATCCAGATCAAGAGCAAAACCCCGGATTAATCCCGTTTTGCATGTTAAGAAGGGAGGAATATACGCTTCAAAATTGTTTTTAGCCAGCATGGGGTCATCTACAAAATTGTTTGCGTCAGTTGCGGTTTGGAACTGGACACGTATCTTTATCCTATTCAGGCGCGTTATTCCCATCACTGCATGCCTGAAAGTAGGCATTTGTTGGAATAGAAATTTTCCAAATACCATTGGGTGAAAAGGTTTTTTAATAATCCTAGTCTGCACATTCTCAAATAGCGTCTCATTCGAGCCCTCAGGTAACAATTTTTCTTCTTGTTCTTTATTAATAAAAAAACGCACCTTCTGAATTTTTTCCACATGAACAAAATACGGACCACTATCAGCCATTGAAAATTTAGTCCTAAGCATATTACGAGCTACTTGTTTATCAGGGGGCTTCGGGGGATCCAGCCCCACCCCCTCCGCCATCTTGAACCTTGCCTCACCGGTCCGACGCTAATCTTTGCAATATCGCAATTAGTTAAGCCCCAATATACAAACCGAGGACCAACCTATATACAACTTACAAGAAAGAATTGGACTGAAGTCCGAATTAAACACCAAAGAAAGAAAAATAAAAACAAACTTATCTGCTCGGCCGGGTCCCTCCCCCAGCTCACGCTCCTCCTCGTAGACAGCCGTTAAAAATCCGAAGAAACAGTTCACACGTCTGATAAACCACTCCAGACACCAATAGTCGGAACCCACTCACTCTTCTGCTCCAGAAAATTAGACAAAACGCCTAAATTAGAGA